>CAXKWD010000011.1:50785994-50961968 GCA_964059195.1 Ectobius pallidus
ATGAAACCTTGTTGGAAAGCCCCCAAATGATCCAAGCTCGTGTTCAGCGGGGTAAAATTTACTTAACTGTTAATAAGAGAGAAAAGAGAAATATACAAATAAACAAAATGTACATTAAATAAACACTGTAGAATCATGTTTAGCGAGATATGCTGATTTAAGTCATATCAATATACTATGAATTACAATTTCATTACAATATACAACTAAGATATACCTATTTCCTGCATTCGTGCATCCAGCATTAATTAATCTGAACATTAACTGGATGACATCGTGAGCATGTACCGACTAAGTAAACGGCACGTACATCTTCAACAGTTCAAGAAAAAAACTTCAATAAATATTAGTCCCCAGAAAAGTAACTTACTCATGTTTTAAGTCATGGTATTTATTTTTTAGCCTAAAAGCTTTAAAATAAGCCTATCTTCATTAACAGTTACAGAGAGTCTCCGTTTTTCACAAAAATCATACATGGCTATCAATCTATAAAGAAAACAGTTATACCTACATTAGGCCCATAATGTATTTCTTGTGGTTTATTTTGTATTTTTGCATGCAATTTATGTATATGGCCATTTTCGTCTAAACTGCTGAATTCATGTGGCGCTGTTTCAGCTGTGCCATTCTGATTACTAGGTAGCAGCAACAACCTGCATACTGTTAGTTTACGTTTCCATACTTTTTAAATTTTATTTATTTATTTTCATAACCTTAGCCAGCGATTGGCCAATTTCCTGAAGTAGTTTCTTTGTTTACCGTTTTGATTTTTTTCCCCACACAACACAAACAACCATGCCTGAGGGCGGGACTCGAACCCGCAGCATCCTTCATCACGGCTGCACGGCAGTATTCTTTAGCTTCCGTGCTAAGGAGATAGACATACGTACGACGGCAGTAAAAACTCACTGAGACATTAATTAAAGAGAACCCCTATTTGGGGTGTATTCCTACTTTTCAGTTACTCACTGCCTTGTTGGAAAGTTGGGTTCCTGTTCCTAAGGCAGCCAATGAACCTCTTTCGAGTGCCTTTTTTTATTACTGATACACTGGATGTAGTAATTTAACTGTTCAGCTTTCGCTTTGATTTGATTTGATTTGACTTGATTTGATAAGGGTCCAGGGGAAAACCATGACGAATGCCAGAAGTAAAAATGTTCCGAAGAATAAAAATTAAACTTTCAAGACTTGGTCAAGTTACATAAAGAATTGTATTTTTTATACAATACATGAAATGTGTCATTTTCTTATTTAAATATATTTGGAATCTAATGTTTATTAACAGTAGAAACAAATGATAAATACTGCTTCCAAATGAGAAAATAAAATACGGAAGTAAATGCCAATTTTCAAACGAAAAAGCTTGTTAAGTCCAAGAGATAACACGTTCTTCCGTACAACACCTAGAGAATACTCTTCATAATCCTTATGGCAAAAACTTATTGTATTAAATATATACAATAATATAATTTTAACCATGTAGTTTGAAATGAAACACGTCTTTGTAAGGTGCTGTGATCATATTACTGTATTCAAACCAGTCTGGTTTACAACACAAGAAAATCACTTTAAAAGAATTCACGTTGAAAACACATCTTTACTGACAATTTTGACAATAATGACTGACAGCAATGAACTAGTCAGAGTTAACGCATTATTACATTCGTAGAAAAATCTGATTATGCACCCTTCCAAAAATAAATTTACAATGATTATTTTAATTTATCATGGACTTGTCAAGTTTTTCCCTTGTTTGCATGGACATGACATGCTGTTCCCCTATAGGCCGTACCCATTCTTTCTCGGTCATATCTTTGAAATGAACTAGTTATCTCCTTGTGTAAATGCGTGCGTTGAAAGTACATATTATGCTCTAAAAGATGGCACCACTATCTCAAAATTAAAAAAAAAAATGGATCTTGTCGTCCTTATCCCCTGAACCCTTCGTATGTAAAAGCCATTTAGGTCATTTATAAATTTAATGCTTATTTCAGTGTGGTGAAATTCTATTAGTTTATCCGTTTTTTCCAATTCTTGATTTACTGTACAAAACTTCCGTGAGCCGTATTTCAGGTTGTCGATTTTGTTTCGATTGCACAAGAGCAAGTTTTCCTCTGTATTACTGCACTTAATAATGGTCGGGGAAGTATTGGCGACATTTTTAGTTAGTTTTTTGTTTTGTTTCTTTTGTATGTTTTTTGAAGTGTAAACGTCTCAAACATCGGTTTTATCGGGGGAGGGATCCTTTGCTTAAACCGCAAACGGAACTACTTAAAGTCTGGACAAATGTATGCAGAAACCATGGCCCTAGTAGGCTTATTCTGTTCTTGGTACTGCAAAAGAATGTCTTAGTTAAAATACAGTCAGATGTTTCTAAACATGTACAAATTCAACAGGGAATGTATGTAAATTACAGCTATATTAATATTAAAATGTTAACTAAGATCATGTATGCTAATATAAATAATATATTTCCGTAAAACATTATTACAACACTTCAGATCAATTTGTGGGCTATAATGAGAAGCTAGTATGCATTCTGCCTTTACGTATTTAACAAAAAAGAAATGCTAAAACAGCTACGTTAATGTTAAAGTATTAACTAAACGATAATCTATAACAGTCATCATCAGTACCCAGGTCTACCGAGCCGACTTTACCTGCTGTATTCCCGTTATCGTCTACCACAAAGAAAGCTGAGCAGCAGGCCGGTTTGTAAACTCAATGGCGGTTCCTGTAACTGCACGGGACTAATTTTGACAATACGAATTGATTTCAAGTGTTGTAATAGTGTTGTTTTACGGAAATATATCATTTATATTATCATATTCATGATCTTGTGCTGTAATAAAATATGTTTCTTCCCAAGCAAGGTTGAAGTTACGCTTTGACGTAGTGTCCTCCATGGTAAATGAAAATTACCCTACTGGACTGAACCTGACCCGTCGCTGCGCTGTGAGAGGATATAGAAATGTCAACGTTTTCCCGTTTGCTCCTCTTTGCGTTGCTACCTTATTGGCTTACGTACTGATCAGGCAAGGTTCAAACCGGACTGCTCAGTACTTGACGATACCTGGTCTTTAACATATGGGAATTGGGTATATCTACTGCTTTTCTGTTTATTGTAAATGTGATAAAAAAATTCGTAACCCACGGAGTGCGCAATATTTAGGCAGCACGGACAAGAGGTTTCGCGTCTCCGATTCATCTCGTCATAAATGGCGACTAAGATGATTCCGCTCCACATGAATTCTGCAGTTGTACCATCGAAGGATGTTAGTGATTATTTTACCGTTGATTTCAGGGAAGGTTATACCTCCACCTTCAAATAACCCTCCTCCCACTGCTGCCCTCCCAGAGACGCATACACATGCTCAGCTTCATGTACATGATTTCTGGTGTGTGTCTCTACCTCCATCTCCATCTCCATCTCCATCTCCACCTCCACCTCCGTCTCCAGCTCCGTCTCCATCTCCACCTCCATCTCGAGCTCCAGCTGGAGCTTTAACCAGCAATGTGCCGGTTACTCAATCTGTTGGAAGACCGAGCCCAGGAAATGAGATTCTTCGCCTTAGCAACCCTGATGCGCCTGGTTCGAGCAATGGTAATTACTTTATACTTTTCTTTTTCTTAATTTTTTTTACTGATTTCTTTATTTTTCTACAATTTCAAAGCGGTAACGAACCTATAGGCCTACAAATGTAGTAAAATATTGAACATTCATTCTGCTCATACAGCATTTTGGTAGGATGTCATCTTAACTTGGGATTAAATTGACTCTATAGGAGAGAAACTCAAAAGAGTGCCTTTCCAAAACGGCTGATTTCCATTTTGGGTTAAAGAAAGGTATTTAATTAAAATATACTTTGGACGCTCATAATAAGACTCCTTGAATAATTATTTGAGTCAAATAGACCCACTTGCCAGTGTCAATTATGATTAAAAATAACGTTTGCCAGAAATATGCAGTGATCATTACATAATTCACGGTGTAGGAAATAAAACCATTTGAAAATGCACTCCCTGAAAAGGGACAAAATCACAAAGAGTGTGTTTTTGACTTACTAAAATAGACTAAAATAAAGTTTGGACATGGCAATTGGCAAGATGCATAGACGCAGGTTGTGATTATGGTCTGAAACCAAGAAAATGTGGTTTGTTTATGAAAATATTGTCAATGCAACAGAAAAAAAAAGTAGATTTCGTAAGTTGAAATTATGTTCCTACTTTTGTGATGACTGTAATGACTAAAAACTAAATCACTCTTCCGTTTAAAATAACGTAAAGTTAAAATTTTCCTCATGTAGGAACCGGATGTTTTAATGGAATTCTCAGACACAAAGCAGTAAGAATTGAAGAATTGCCAGATCATGTTTTAAAGTTTACCTTGAAGACTAGTTTTTTTACTGCCCCATAGTCCACGATTAGTCCAGGCAACGAACGAAAAATAGAACAAAAAAATCTTGTAGTTTTGAAATTTTGCAGAGTTGTCGGAGGGAGTGTCCTGAACAACATACTAAAAGTCCCCGTAGGTGAGGGTGAGCGGGGGGCAGGGGGGACCCGCAGAAGGTCCCTTCTTTAGGTTTATCGCTTGTATCTAAACAATGGTGCATCGTAGAGGAAACGCTGCTATATACAAAATTCAAGCTGATAAAATTTACTACAAGTTTGATCCTACACATTTCTTTCTATTCCCAATAGTTTTCGAGATATCCGCCAGCGAAAATAACACATTTTCGAAGAAAATTATTTCGCCTCGCGCTTTTCGACACACTTTGCATTCTAGCGCTTCAGCCCTTAGGTACACAATAATGTTCTCATGAAAGAAGTAGTAGGAAAATAAATTTACTTTAAAATGAGTAGTCATTTGTTATTTTGTTTTCAAATTTTCAAAAGTTATAACAATTTTAAGTTTTGGTCAAATTTTAAGATTTCGAAAGAAAACCGTACATCGCACTTTCTCTATATTTAGGGGTTATATCTTTGTATATAAGCTGTATATTGTGTATTTACATCATGAAACAAGTGGAGAAATATCACAGAACCAATAAAGTTGAATTTATTAAAAATCCGATCACGGTACAAGCACAGTACATGTAATGGAAAATACATTATATTCCAGGCAAGAAAGGAAAAATAGGGACAAAAAAAATCATGTAGTTTTGAAATTTGGCAGAGATGTGGGAGAAAGTGTGCTAACCATCATAGTAAATGTCCCCGTGTATAGGGGATGAGCGGGGGGACACTTTTAAATGTCATTTACCTCAGTATTCCCTAAATACACAAAAAGGTATGAGTTCTAGCAAAAAACAGTTTATGCACAAAATTAAACTACATTAAAGTTCTTATGAAATTATTGATTTGAATTATATTTTTGTGGAATTAATAGTTCAAAAAATAGAAGGATATGAAGTATGACATAGTCCTGGAAAATCTTTTTACATATGTTATATTATATAATATACTGAGTTCAGTACACATTAGACACTGTAACGGTGTAGTTTGCATCCACAAATAAAGGATCTAAAGATGGCAAATCAGTTTTGCCGAAATGCATAATCGTCTATCTTCACCTAACGCATAACCGCATCAACAAATTTGGGATTGCAGCGGAAAAAATAACTTTAAAACATACACAACAGATTATATTTATAATTGGACCAATCGCACAATTCTAGCCAACATTTCTATTGGCTGAAGAGAATCAACATACAGATGTACGACATCTACTATTGTACTTATAGTTAATGAGTATTTATATACAGAAATTACGAAACCTATTAAATAAATAGGAAGTTCCTCTAGGACTTTTACACATAAATAAGAACTGCCATAAGTACAGATTATAGGGAAATCTAGCAATATGTGTTTGTTTTTTTATATTATGACTGTTCCATTCTATATGGGTTTTAATTATAAATAAGTTCCATTATAGATGACAAATATTGGACTGAATTTTAATATTTTACAGATAGGTTAAACTAATGTTGTACATTCTGAACAAATGTTATTTATAAATGCAATTTAATGTAATCGAAAAAGGTAAAAAAAAAAAAATTCATTGTAAATTCATTGTTTTGGCTACCTGTGATATGTTTTAACCTGTCTAGCGCATATATTATACCAATCTAGCTTAAATAAGATAGAAATTTAAAAAGTGTGTGCAAAATATATTGTAAAAATCTTTTCGTAGCAATCCCAAAACATTACTTTGTTGGTATATGGTTACATAAAATTTTTTTGAGGGTATAAGGTGGACAAAAAGCCTTAAAATTTACTCTATAATATTGTTTCTCGTTGTTGTATGGGTGAGTTCGCGTGCCATTCTGTCGGAAATGTCTAAATATTGTGTTTTTGGGTGCTCAAACACCAAGGCTGGTATGGTTAAAGAACTGGCTCGTACACCACAAATGCAGATTTAGGAATAGGTGTTCATTAATTTTCAAATAGAGATAGATCACCAGCAGATTCAAAGCGTGGCTGAATATAATAAATGTGTGTAATTTGAGCCTACCCGAAGTCTATTATGAGATTAAATTTAATGTATTAGACTACTTAATTAAAACTTTAGATTTTGTTCACAGGAAAAGTTCAAATTGTAAAAGTTCTTCTCGAAACTAGTTGTTCTTCTAATCGAGGAATCACTTTCATACAAATCAATGGCCAAAACTAAGTATTTAATAGACGTAAGCCTAGTAATGTAGAAAGAAGACCGAGTTGACTTCAAAATCTCTGTATTTTACTTTTTGAATCTCAGTGTAAATGGGAATTCGGGGTTAAATTTTCAAATGCGAAATGTCTCTTCCTTCAGCAGCTTGAAGATGTCTATACTTTTTGTTAGGCTTAGGGTATTCGTGCAGAATTCGTTTAAAACGCATGAAGATATGACTTTTCTAAAGGTCAGGCTTTAGGTATTTTGGCGCTCTAGGCGATAAATAAATTCGGCATCCCACGAAATTACCCCTCGGCATCCCACGAATTTTTTTTTAAATATTAGGCTTGTATTTATGAAGACGTTATAACATATCTATGAGGATTAAATAAAAAAATACATTTAATTCATAAGGTTATATTGGCATTAAACAAATAAGAAACTATATCATAGGTAAGATTTTTACCTGGTGGCAGAAGGCGAAAAAGAGCCTGGGGGTGCTTTAATTTTGGCACACTCTTTGACAAGATCGTTTACATCGATTTGAGTGGCTAAATCATTTTCGATGGAAATTGTAGCAAGACCTGAAAATATTTCCTGGCCCATTGATCTACGCAGATATGTTTTAATTAGTTTTATTTCTGCGCTGGCCACAGCGATTGTTAGTGTCAAGAGGGGAAAAGGTAATCTGCGCCACTTCTACCTTTTCCCCAACCTACACGATGTAAACTGCCCCACCGACATATGTAAACTGCGCCGCCAATATATGTAAACTGCGCCACCGACATATGTAAACTGCGTCACCGACATATGTAAACTGCGCCACCGACGTTTAAATGGCGTCACCGTCATATTAAAGCACTAACATTTTCCTTCCCACTTCTCCAGACTTAGGACTGGCTATGAAATTGCATAGGTATGGTAGCTTTTGTCATTTAAAAAAATGTTAAAATGTTAATTTCTTTTGCATGAACGCTTCGTCACCTATAAAATTGTTAAAAACACTAGCCAGATATTTTTTGCATGAGCACTTTGTTATCATGTGACGCCTTCTTAATAAAATCAAAACGGGATATTTCATTGTTTATATATTGTTCTCCCCGTTTGAGTAGACGAGAATATTTGTCATTTATTTTAGCTATTCTTTTTACAGGTATCTCTTGTTCAATACTTCTCAGTTTTATATAGGCACTTGTTTGGAACTGGAGAAGTGCATCTACATATCTCCGTGGCGCAGTTTACATAAGAGTATCTGTGTGCCGCAGTTTACATATATCATTTTTATTCCATTTCAAATTCGGTGTCAACCGTGGCGCAGATTGCATACACCCGTCAAGAGAACTCGAAGAGACACAACAAATTAGGGAACCCAGTTAAGAGGTTGTTAATGTAAATGTAGGTTTATACTTCTTGTGTCTCTGATTCTGAATGTTGCCGCCCCTAAATGTTTCTAAATGCTTCCCTCCCAAGGCAGCTGCCTAGTTTGCCCTGCTTTTCTGCTTCTATTTCCTGAGGGCTTTCAAGAATTAATCTAGTAGACGAATTGTCTATGAGCTACATATCGCATATTCCTAGTGTTCATTACTCGTAACTCTTCCCTTCCAAAATTGGATTCTGCCCTCACCATCATAACGTGCCTACCAGTGTTCAGTGTGAGTCTTCTTAGTACAACATAACGAAAGGAATTACTTAACGTAATACACTCAGCACTTATAATGACGCTTTAACAACAACAGAAACACTCATGATGAGTTGCTGACGAAATGCATTGTACTGCAGCTACACCAACCAATAGGCCTTGGGCTCAAATTGATATGACCTGATTCCAAAGATGACTCGAGAAACTAATAAATTGTATAATACTGCTAAGACACGATACGATACCAACAATGAACTAGATGTGACACTACGCATGACGTTCCAAAGTAGGCTATAGCTGTAGTGGAAACAGGATCTATGACGTAAAATCGAAATATTGCCGGAACTTTCAACTTGAATTACGAGCGTACGGATAAACGTAGAAAGCTCGGATTTTCGCACTAACTAATCTCTAAATATCATCTATTTATATCCGTTTTCACCTAAAAATACATTTTTTTAAGTTAACAGAGCCTTTAAGATACTTGTAACTTTTGAAAATTACGAAACTCACCTTACTGTTTTCATAAACATAGTTATTCTATTTATTTAAGCTGGCAGAGCTAAGGCCATTAGGCCTTCTCTTCCGCTCCACCAGTCAAACACAATATAACAAATACATAATTTAACTATTTAAAACCTAAATATAATAAACTAAAATACTATTAAAATACATGTTAATTTAAACACTACACTCCTAATACAATTACTTGAAACTTAATTACAAAAACAAAAAAATACTATTAACATTAAAGCCTAAACACTAACATACTGGTATCTTATTAAATGCCTTTATATGTTCATTACATATTGTATTATTTACCTTAGAATAAAATAATATTCGTCACAGAAATAAAAAATAAAAATAAAAGATTTAAGCTTTTTTATTTTTCTGACGAGTATTATTGTAATACGCTATTGTAAGGTGAACAGTGAAACCGTTTCTTGTTTCACTTTAGTTTTGGTATTTACATACCTGTGACTTCTTGATGTTTTCTTGTGGGTGCTGATCCAGGCTTCTCATGTCGGTAGTTGCACAGACTCGGGAATCAGAGGGATGAACTGTTCTAATATGATTAATGACTTTCACTGATCAGAGATAATGGAGTTTTATTTTTAAGAGAGAATAATTTTGACTTGTTACACACGCTATTATAAAAGACAAATATAAATCTATGATCTATTTTCACCATAGTGTTAACTTCTGAATAATGTAAGATCTACACATCGAGCACTGAGCACCAACTTCTGACCATATCGAGTGCTGTATCACTACTCTCTACCAAATCAAATTTAAGATAAATCCTGAAAAGTACATAAGCCTCCTCCCCACGGCACAATATCCAATAGGAATAATATTCTATCATATCTGGATTCTGATTGGTTGCTTTAATTATTCTGCAATCTTATGCTTAAGGAATACTCCATTAAAAGGTTTCTATTTTATGGTATAGTACTTGGCAATTAATATGATCTGTATATATTATTCTTTAATCTAGAGTAGCTATGATTTCAAAGATTGTATTCATATAGTTTATTTCTCTCAATCCGATGGGCTAGCCTTTTAAGTGGTGAACTTTCATAGCTTCCTTAAGTGGTTCCACTTGAGCGTGAATGTACATACACCATATGACACTTTTACTTCTCAGTTGGATACGAAATAAAATATAGTTAATTTAAACACATCTACCTACTTAATCTAATTACTTATTATAATCTGTGATTTCCTAAAGTCCACTGCTAATAACTCTCTCATATGCCAAACTTCCATATTGAAATTTCTTGAATGAATTTAAGACAATTTCACACATGTAAGTTTATGTCCTCAATGTAAGCTTAGTACTCAAGTCTACTCATTTTGTTTTGAGAATTTCTAATGTTATAGTTACATTCCTTCTAAAGAATATTTCTTATCTGAAAATTATTTTCTCTACAAGCAGTTATCATAATGTTACCCATACTTCCATCCACTCATTATTTCATGCAAACATTCATATCCTATCAACATTTAAAGTACCATATTGTCTTTATCTTTATCTTTCTTGTCCTGAGTTCATCTCTCACTGTCATTCATTTATTTTTACACATTTTATTAGTATTTTTTTTTTTTATTTCAGTCTACACCACAGTGCTTATAGATATTATTGCGTTATGCTATTCACATACAATCATCTTTTCATCCCATACTCATTCTTTACAATTTTCTTACAGTTTTATATTTACCTTTCCAATTATCTCACCTAGTGTTCATCTCAGCATAACAGTAATACATTTTTATTGTACCTTTACAAAATTTTACTGGTACTGCTTTAATCCCTTCACGGTTAAATTATGTATCCCACGAACTTTACCTCGGGTTTTAACAGTGAGATTTTATATGAGTTCACTTTCATGCCGCATTCCTTAAATTTATTTATCACTCTGTCAAGCTGTTTAAGGTGTTCATCAAATGTTTTTGTTTGTAAAAGAAGTTCATCAACGTAACTATGCTGTTACACAATCGTTCGTACTGTCAGGAAACATTATATGTAACGCTCGGAGAAGCGCGCTATTCGAAGTCTTTATACCAAATGGGGTTCTTCGGAAATGGTACGTAACTCCATTGAAATTGAAACCTGTGTTCATTCTATCCTCTTCTCTTAGGCCTATTTGCCAAAAACTGGACGTTAAATCAATCCCAGTGAAGTACTCAGCCTCACCCATCTTCGCTAATAACTGGTTTATTGGTTGTGTTCTAAAATTATCAGGAGCCATATATTTATTTGGGAACCTAGCATCGAGGGCCATTCTCAATTTATTAGGCTTCTGAACCACCCAACAAACAGGATTTATGAATTTTGAATTTGACACTTCTATTATGTCATCTTCTATCATTTGTTTAATTGTTTGTTCTGCAAGATCACGTATGGCTAAGGGTAAAATTCTCGATTTATATTTAACTTCCGGCATAGGCTGCATGTCAAATGAGTGCTGGTACACTTTACAAAGCCCTGGCCTTCGAGAAAATGATTCCTTGTTCCTCATTAATACTGCTAATAATTCTGCTTTTTGGTCATGGCTTATGGCTTCGATTTCTTGAACTTTCTTTCGTAAAATTTCGATAATTTCCTGAGCTTCTAAGTTTCTATTCTCATTACTTCCTTCATCGAATTCATAGTAGCCGATTCCATTCGGATTCTCCCTTAATGACATATTATTATTATCTGGGTATTCATTATTTTCCCCATATAAATTATATTTCTCCTCCACTATATTCTCCTCTTCCACTACGCTCCATGAATCATTGGGCAAATTACTGTTGTCCTCAATGTTCAAATAATTCGGGTCATCCCCCCCTAAAATATGTGCCTCGTTTAGGTCACTTAATGTTATTTCTTCCACTACAAAGTCTTCCTCTAAGATACTTCTCTCAATATCACTAAGTTTGTCATTTTTATTAAGGGTCTTTTCTTTATGGAATGGTATATGAATTACATCATTATTATTATTTGACAATTCTAATTTATTATCCATAAAATTAATTTTCGAACCATGTTCGTATAGAAAGTTACATCCAAGAATCACGTCATGAGCAAGCCCATTCACCGATAGCATAAATAACTCACATTTATAATTATCGATTTCAGCATTAACCATACACTGATATCCAATTCTGAATTGTTTTGAGGTTACAGCTGTCTTGCAAAATAAACCTGTTGTGTTTAGTATTTGAATATTAATTTTGTTCTTTATCATTTTATCTAAGAATTTTTTGAGAACACACTGAGTGCGTGCACCCAGAATCCACAATGGCACAAACATTAATCTTTTCTCCTATTCTCACAGTTATAACGGGTGTTTTTATATCATTCTGATTTTCATTTTCAATGGGTTTTTGAACATTAATGGATTGTATGCTATTTTCATTATTACGCTGTCCTACATTCTCCGGCAAACTATCATTCATGAATCCTTCAGTACATTGTTGTGTAAGACATGTAACAGCAAACGGATTCTCTTTACTGTTATGAATTAGTTTAAATCTTGTTCCTGTCGCGAGGCTTCACAAGCATAATTTCTGTTATGAAATTCCCTCGCTTCGGGGTTCAAATCCTGGTGGTCCTGGTTCTCAGAATTTGTCTCTATAGGATCATCCCTCCTGTTTTGATCATTCACCCGTCTACTGGAATTCCTACTGAACTGGCCTTGTGTATTACGCCTGCGGTTACCTTGATCATCACTCTGGATTGTTAACGAATTCACTTGAGTATTTCTGTTACTTTGATTCTGCGGGTCTCGTGACATATATTCTGTGTTATTCCTGTTATTATACCTCCCATTTTGATTGTTGTTATAATTCGGGTTATGTCCTGACCTGCTGTGGTTGTTATTGTTCCTATACCCCTGTGAATGATTTTGGTTATGTCTAGGTTGGATTTCTCTTTCATTATTCCTATTGTTCCCTCCATTTTCTGTATTACCTTCAGGTGTCGAGTACATTTCTAGGTTAGTGAGGAGTTCAATAGTGTCGCTTACAGTAGTTAATTTTGCAACTAACAATGCACTTCGAACTCCAGGTGAAAAGTGTTTTGTTATCAGCGCAAGAATTTCTGAATCTGGGATTATGGGTTGTAATAGCCTGGCTGTTTTTACCATTCTTATTAGATAATCCGACATTGATAAGCCACTTCCCGGTTTGTATTGACCTGTATAAAGCTGCATTCGGGTTTTTAACTGCTGTCCAGCTGACCAGTACCTATCAATGAATAACTTACAAAATTTTTCATAACTGCATTCGTTATCAATCGTCACTTGAAACCATTGTTTCGCGTTGTTTCTTAGGCATCTGCCAGCAATTAAAACTTGATATTGCGGAGGAATCTTTTTGATGGCAAAGTATTCCGTCAATTCTTTTATGAAGTTCTGTGGACCTTCGTAAGAGTTTTCATTGTACATGGGTAAAATCACTTCACTCCCGATCATACCAGTAATATTTTGTAAATTTGTACTTACTGCGATACTGTTGTTTTCCACTGGCGACTCCATTGTATTAGGAAGTATGTTGCTGCGTGAACCAGTTTGTTCACTATTTATTGAACCATTATATTCATTAGGCACAACATTAACTGTGTTATTAGATAAATCAATCAAATTATCTGACAATGCACCATTAGGTTCAGTAGCAACATAGTTCCCTCCACAACCTGAAACCTTATTTTGTATTTCTTCTACCTTTTTAGAAATGCACAATAATTCTTTATTAACATGTCCTATTTTTGTATCAACTTCTTTTAAAGTCTTCATACCTTGTTCTTTGTTATTTTGAATAATTTCTTTAGAATTTTCTTCTATTGCTCTTGTTTTTGTTTCTAAAATCTGCATATTGCTATGTACCTGGCTCAAAACTATTTTAGTTTCATTCCTAACTTCAGTAATTTCTTTGTTTAAATGTTTGAATACTTGTTCTTGTGCTTTTACAATTTGCTTCTCAAGACAATGCACCTGAACATCAATGTTTTTGTTTATGTCTGCTCTCCTTAAACTACATTCTTTTTCATTTTCATTGATCTTTATAAAGGATTTATTTTCACTTTGTTTTAGTTTATCATCAAATTCCTGCGTAATTTCTTGTCTGATTGTTTTAATTTCTCTACTAAGGTTTTCTATTTGATTACAAGTTTCCTCCCTGCTCTTATTTATTTCACTTTTTGTTTCTTCCCTACTTTTACTGATTTCATTTAGCAAAGTGGCTAACATCATATCAATCTGATTAGACTGTTTACTATGAACTACTTGTGTAGGTTCCATGACTGTATTTGACTCCTCACTTACATGCACTTTTACAGTGGGATTATTTTCCTCACTTCTATCCTCAATAGTAGTACTTTCCATTATGCTATCCTCATTACAATTATTCTCTGGTTCATTTATATTACTCTCCCTATCATTAAGAATTTCTATGGGTTGTGAAAAGAATTGTTGTGCATGTTCTTCACTATCCATTGTGGTAACCTTTTTCCCACTTCTTAAAAACATATGTTAACGTGTCAATAATTTAGTTTTATTAATTATATTACTATTTAGGCACTTTTAATTTTATAGTTATTCTATTATTGATTTTCTTTGATATTAACGAGTTTTAATTTTAACCTAATGTTCATAAATTAATGTCCTTTTAATTAATTCTTAATCACACTTGACTTAGCTTGTACTGGAGTGATCCAATGATGTCTTGACTGTCCAACGTTGTTTCCCTCGATGGCAAGATGATCACGGCGATGTCGAGTTCCATCAGTGGTTTCCCGTTGCCTTCATTGGTTCCATCCATCCCAGCTTTCCTCTGCGTTGTTCCATATCGTCTCTCGTGCCAGTCCTCAATCCCGTTAGTCGTCTCTGCCAGTCCTCAAAGTCTGTGATTCGTAGTCCATGTGGGTATAAATTCATCAGTGTCTCCCTTCAATGTCAAATATTCAGAGATTTTCTCGAGCCACCACTTGGGACGCCAAATATGAAACCGTTTCTTGTTTCACTTTAGTTTTGGTATTTACATACCTGTGACTTCTTGATGTTTTCTTGTGGGTGCTGATCCAGGCTTCTCATGTCGGTAGTTGCACAGACTCGGGAATCAGAGGGATGAACTGTTCTAATATGATTAATGACTTTCACTGATCAGAGATAATGGAGTTTTATTTTTAAGAGAGAATAATTTTGACTTGTTACACACGCTATTATAAAAGACAAATATAAATCTATGATCTATTTTCACCATAGTGTTAACTTCTGAATAATGTAAGATCTACACATCGAGCACTGAGCACCAACTTCTGACCATATCGAGTGCTGTATCACTACTCTCTACCAAATCAAATTTAAGATAAATCCTGAAAAGTACATAAGCCTCCTCCCCACGGCACAATATCCAATAGGAATAATATTCTATCATATCTGGATTCTGATTGGTTGCTTTAATTATTCTGCAATCTTATGCTTAAGGAATACTCCATTAAAAGGTTTCTATTTTATGGTATAGTACTTGGCAATTAATATGATCTGTATATATTATTCTTTAATCTAGAGTAGCTATGATTTCAAAGATTGTATTCATATAGTTTATTTCTCTCAATCCGATGGGCTAGCCTTTTAAGTGGTGAACTTTCATAGCTTCCTTAAGTGGTTCCACTTGAGCGTGAATGTACATACACCATATGACACTTTTACTTCTCAGTTGGATACGAAATAAAATATAGTTAATTTAAACACATCTACCTACTTAATCTAATTACTTATTATAATCTGTGATTTCCTAAAGTCCACTGCTAATAACTCTCTCAACAGTTATCTTAGATTTTTGACGTAACATCGCATAGACTTTAAATTTCAACTTAGTGTAGGCCTATGTAAGGGTGCTTTTATGTAACTTATGTTTGAGGATGTAAGGTTGAAAGTAACAACTTACAAATTATATTCAATAATGGACCTGTACTGAGACGATGAGGCTTCCACTCTCCCACTCAAGTCTGGCTGTACGCTTATCACTGGTTCAAGAGATCTGTGCGTAGAAGCGATTTTCCAGACTCAGGTACACTGAGATAATCTTGCTCCTTTCTGTCCAAATACTTTCATTCCTATTCCACGTCATTTATGTTGACGGATGTTTCAATTTTTCCGAAGCCTTTCTTAGTTCATAATTAAGTAGACGTTAAATAATATTATTATTGTCTTTATTATTATTGTTATTCTTCTTGTCAATGTGTTTTCTGCTACTATTATTGCTATAGTTACTATCGTAATTTTTATTTTTATTATTAGTGCTATTGTTATTGCTATTATTATTATTATTATTATTATTTCTATTATTATTATTGATCTGTAATTGAACGTGTACAAAATATAATTATTAAATTGTTATCGCTTTTGGAAGTGGAGCATATTGTGGAAATTATTTATTAATGATTCTGTGTTGTCTACTCCGAGGGCATTAACGTGTGGCAATAAATTACGTATAAGCCTGGTTTGAGACTTTGTTGAAAAAGCTGTTGAGTGAAAGTAATAAATACTAACAACTTCCTTCTATATTCTTTTAGATCAGATAATGGAACAATGGACAAGAAATAACATATATACGTATTCTGGAGGATGAAAAGGGACCTTAACAATGTCAATTCCATATCCAGGGGAAAATGGTCAGAATCCCTTAACCTAAGTGGGAAAGGTTATCGAATTCCAGAGAAGTTTTAGGTGGAAACACGAGCAGAACAATCAGGAAGGAAGTTTCTATTACAAGAGCCAGAGGAAAATTAAGATTGCATGCATGCATTAGTTGGCCTTCTTTTACAACGAACGAAAATCTAATGCTAAAAATTATCATTGGCACCCTTCTTATTGAAACTAGTAGAAATAGAAGTTCTGTTGATCTCGTATAGTATCGAGGATAAAGTTCTTTTGTAGGAACAAACTTTTTTATTCGGGTGAATACCATTATTTCAGTTTGATGACGTATAATATAAAATGGAAATAGAAACAAAGACTCATTAATTAAGTAATTTGAATATTTTCGGAAGACCGAAAAATAATTCACTTAAAGGGAATGAAACTGTGAAGGAAGTTGATTATTTTACCAAAAGAAGTTTACCATAATAAGTTTGACCGTATACGCCATAATTTAGACTATGTAGGCTTTGAGTTGAATCCAATTTTCATGACGTAAGAATGCCAAAAAGAATTAGGTCTATAACTTTGCTGTCGGAACAAGAAAATGAAAACCATAGATGACGCGTGAGCGACAGCAATTCACTGAACCAAAGGACCGTAACAAAGTAATGAAATATTAATATGTTCCTACTATGGAATTGATGAAGAATAATATGTGCGATGGGAATGTAGAAGAGATTTATAAGTTACAATATGCCCAGTTTTAAACTGTTGGGTAACATCAAAAAGGTCATAATTCTAAGTTTGTGGAAACGAAGAATGGAAAGTAAAAAAAATTTACAACGAAAGGAAATTACTACTAAATAACATAAAGGCTTACCATTCATTGTGGCTACAAGATTAGTAAAGACAGACGATCAATTACAGGAATAAAATAAACCCATGCTTTCAAGCCCTAAACGGATTGTAAGTAATAGTTGAGATATCTGTCGTAAACCAAATATTGTTGTAAAATATTAAAGAAATGCGGCGTTGAAAATTTGGCTTCACCCAAAATCAATATATATAATATATAGCCTATTTTGAAGTCATGAAGATAATATAATTTTACATTGGCTCATCGCTTTTGTAACTCTTTCTAAATGAGAAACGTCGTGGAAAAGTAGAATAAACTGAGCCGAGAAGAACAACTATATATAATGTTACAAGTAACATAAATTAGAAAATCTGAAAACAGATTCCGTACTCTAATAAAAAGAGTGGCTTATGAAGGGTGCTAAGTTCTGCTACTGAAATTCCATTAGCGTGCCTTTAAAACAAGTATAACGGATGTTGATACAGAAGGTATTTTCCTTTTATTTGATCAATTTACATTCTTCATAGATGTCCTGATACGAGCGAGCTTTCTTACACTGTAAAGTAAATATCTAAATATATTTTATTGCTTGAATTACTACAGGATGCATAAGGTACACCAAAAGCTGAGGACCTGAGACTGGGTGCTATTTTGTCTATTTAAATAAATTAACCTTCGCTCAGAATAATTTTTGCCCATTGATTCTGAGAAGAGAAAACGTTGCTTTAAATTGTGAAGGGTACGAATATTTTCACGAGAATTTTGCATTTCAAGACACAGAACGACACCAGAATTTTTTATTTTCAAATTTAGAATTTTATTGAATTAAACATCTCTGTGGTCAAGTAAATAGATTAGAAGAAAAGCCCTTTAAACTATTTTACTTACCAAACTTATGGAAAAGATATACGAAATGTAATATAAGAAACAAGCAGAATGTACAGTCTACGTGTAAAATCTGCGATGATAAGAAAAATTAATAAATCTCGTAAGGACAGTTTTAAAATAAAATTAAATAAAGGTATAAGTAAAGGAAATGTTGCGGTTGTGCCACACAAAGCAATATGAAATCTACAGAAAACAAGACACATGGAACAAAAAGATAAGTTGAAATGCGTGGAAATCAAGAATTTCTTATAATAAAATTACCCATAATGTTATGCAAATAAATGTTGAGGAGTGTATGCAGATAAAAAGAAGGAAAATATGTTACATTTCGAAATTGTTAAAGTTAGAGACTTATGGCAAATATATTTATGTGCAGAGACTTTAAATAAAATGATTGAAGAATCCCTGTTATTATCAGGTACATTGCTTTAATTCTCAGCCGTAAATAAAGCAATCAAGATCAAAATAATTAAAACAACGAAGACTCCATTGCGACAGTAAAAAATGAACACTGAGAACAAAAATCACTTGATCCTGGTGCTTGGACTAGGAGCTCACTTCCTCACTATATTACTATATTTTCACGTCAGAGTTATTTCCTGCTCGTAATTCTAACTTACAGTTCATTATGGGGAACAATTTCAACATCGTCTCAGTGTTGTCAGCGACGAATAAGAAAGAGTTATTTCTACAAAAAATAGTGATAATGGACAATAGGATAAGCATGTAATGGGGAAGTATCCATTGCGAATCAAGAACGAAGTCCGCAGTAAATCAAGGAAATTTAGTTCGGCGATAGATGGATGAAATTTATGTCTTGTGTCCAAGCTTTTGGGCATGTATCATCTTATGTCATATAGTGAGAAGATGCCATTTTCGGAATCCACTACCACGAAAACATCGCAAAATGTGTACCTGGACACTGAAAGTGTCTATGTAGTTCGTACTCCGAAGATAAAATATGGTAACAAGAGAGTATGGGATGACGCTAAATGTGAAATTTTATGATTTTTTGTTGTTGTAAAAATCGCCTTCACGTACTTATAAATAGTAATGCCTTTACTGGTACCTAAAAAATGTATACTTAATTTTATCTATTTGGGACATTGTTGCTCCATATATTTCTTGCAACTGCAATGAAATCGAAGAATTACCAACTGGAGGGCGTCAGCAGGAAGCACTCATTTGCAAGACTTAAATTAACTTAATAAAGAGACCAGAAATCGTAAAAAAATATTAAAAGGAAAACAGAAATATGCACTTGTGGTACCTTGTCTTAGATATTGCCAGTTATATACCTAAAAGCACAACATTTCTAGAGACATAATGAGTCGTAAATTACTAACATAAAACTTAAACTAATGCTCAAAGGTTTTTCCTAGAACTCGGTAATTAATAAAGAAACACAGTGATTATAAATTGTTTTAAACGAGGTACAGAGTAAATAAAAATAATTCTCGAACCAACTGCAATTTGGTTTAAATGTAGTGTTCTTCACACTCATCGCTGTAAAACTCAGTTGAAGACATGAGTGTATTTAAATTACTTAATACAGAAAACAAGTCGAATATTGTGCACATGCAATTCTCAAAGAGTAACAAAAATTTCATTCCAGAGTGTTGTTATTTCTGTAAAAAATATCACCACTATAATACAGAACTTAGAAATAACTGGGTTAGGCAAGTAATAAAAATCGTAATAAAATTAACAAATGTACAGCATACGTTTGGTTGCTTTCTAGTGAATGATATAAGAAAAACTCGTGCCTGTGATTAAGTAATTAATTATTCATTTCTAACACATTTCAAACTCTATAAACTTGTGTTCCATTTTACCAGACGCTACGTTTCGACAGTTTCTTGTCTGTGAATATAAGCCTATGTTAAGTACAGAATCATGCCTATATGATTCTGAATATAACAACATAGGTAAACATTAAATGCGAATCCTCGTTCACTGAAGATTATGTGAATTCATCTTCTGTCTATTCCTTCCATGGGCAAATTGTCGCCAAATCGCCATTAAAAATATCTGAAAACTGATTTACGGGAGCACTAAATACAAATGACAGCAAATATAATTAACATAGACATGGTGTGGAACTGTGGAAGTGGGAGATCGAGGATTGGAAATAAAGTGGGAACGTGTACAAAAAACGGAGTAATCTAAAATGTGTTGTAAATGAATATCAGAGAAGTAATATTTTTATAACTTCACAATAAAATACGCTAAAACATCGTTGTTTCAGAACAAAAATAATGCTAGTTGCATGTGATGTTTGGTATGCGTGTTAATTTTTGTGGCAAAAATATGAATATTGAAATCAGTATTATGTACAAATATATTTAACAACCATCCAGAAAGAAAGAAAAAAAAAACGTGTGGACGAAGATAAAAGTGAAGATGTAGTGGTTGACATTTATATTAATAGTACACAAGTGAATTTATTATCATTATACTGCAATTGAAATGAATACGAAAGTGCCTGCCACGAAGTCTACAGGAGATCTAACTACAGTACATGGAATGAAAGTATGGAAAAAGTTATAGCAAATTAAAACGGTGAAAATTCCAACGGTTATTGAGGGTAACAGCATCTCTGAAAGTCGAACTATCATGGAGAATGGTAAGTAATTGTTAAATGAATGTATTTATGATTTCTTGATGTTTAACAAACTACTATAGTTGAAAAAGGGCACAAGGTGTAATTAGTGAGAAATAATTCTAATAACAAAAAAAGGTATAGACTTAGGCCAATGTGAATGGTGTACTGTGCAGAATGTGAATAATCATGATATAGAACAGGGGTGCACAATTTTATTTAGGCCAAGGACCATTCTATTATAACAAATTAACAGATGGCTGCAGTGACCCATCATCCAACCCTATATTGTAGGCCTTAGTACTTCTCAGTCAGGACTCCTCATGATTTAACGTAATATCTAATATTCAATAAAACAATAATAGTAATAATATGATTTTTATGGACATGCCTGCTAATTCATTACTGGACAAAACAGAAGTTCTATTCTACCACAGCTGCGTCTCTGTGAGGTAGTGAGCAATGCGCGTGATGATTGCCAAGTTCATAGAATTGTTACTAAGCCAGATGAACTCGAAGATCAAATAATTTACAACATTGTTACACGAAAAAGCTTCCAAAAAGTTCTTAAGGACGAATTTTCATCTCACCTAACTGCGTCTCAATTTGCGCGCAGCCCCCCTCCCCAGCCTTACCCTAATGAAGTTATCTCATCGCACAATGTGCGAGGGCCTCATTTTGTTGAGTTACTCAGTGACATAAGTTTCTGATCATGTTGCTTTATCTCTCAACATTCCCAAATCTTGCTATTATGTTCACTTCTCTTGCTTGTTGGAGTTCGTAGTATTTCTTCTTAAAGACCTTGATATTTTCCTATTTGGGTATGATTTAATAGACAAATAATGAGGCATAAGTCATGGTAACTATTTTTTAAATTGTGGGACCATTTTAAAATTCTGAAATACTCAAAAGATATTGCAGGGAACGGAATGTATACATAATGCATATTATTTGTACTAGATGTAGGACAGTGGAAGAAATAGACACCCAGACACCCATAAACAATCATACGCGACTGCATCGTGCTATTCTAATGCATTGCGGTAGTTGGAGCACGAAAGCACATAAACCCACTCCATGATCCCTTAAAGTTCGGTACGGATGGGCATTATTCTCCAAAGCTTCCATCAGCTCCTTGTATTCTCTGGCATTTTGACGTAAGAATGTTCACATCTTGTCATATCCATTCTGCACCGTGGTCGAATCACAACTAAATTACTATCACCTCTATTCGTATAACCGTACATCACAATACTACCAAATGATATGTCCATATACTAGAGATGCTATACTCTCCCGTGGCATACAACAGCTCATGGTACCATCGTCATACTTCGAGAGAGAGAGAGAGAGAGAGAGAGAGAGAGAGAGAGAGAGAGAGAGAGAGAGAGAGAGAGAGAGAGAGAAACATAGTTGCCATGACTTGTGCTCCATCCCTCGTATTTACGGAATGTTTTAAATTGTGTATTTAATAGTTTTTCGTTAACTTTTGCTATATGTATAAGTTAATATATATATATAACTTATATATGTTATATAATTGAAATTTATTTATGAAAGGTGCAGGCAAGAGAATAGCAAGCATTTTATGCTGAAGCCTTTTGTAAAAAGAATTATGGTTCATTTGAATTGCTTCCGAACAATAAATTGTAGGCTGACAACGTCTAGAGATATAAAACCGAGATTCTTATGATTTATTCCTACACGTATGAGAAATGTATAACAAATCATAGTTATAACTTCTATGTTATAACTAGTTATGACTTTAAACTTTTCACTTTGTCCATTCTTTACTAGCTAATGAAGTAGGAAAAGCATCATTAGGATATAGCTATGAACGTTTTTAAAACCAGCTTACTAAAGAACATAGCTCATTTCGTATTACATGGTCCGGATTCTGGGAGAGTGTATTCCAAGCTAGCTGCTTCTCTCTCTGGAGATTTCAATTTAACTCGACAAGAGGGGAAGGTTAATTGAAAAACTTAAATCATGCCATCGGAAATCGAAGACGCGACCTTTTGGCTTTAGCTGAGTTCCTCTTGTGGCATGAGAGCCTCAAGTATTAACAACTGACGCCGACGACGAGAAGTCAATGAATTGACAATCGTCCGTGAGTACTTGTTGCCGGCAGGTGTTCAATTAGCCTACTTTCTCATTTCCGTAAGGCTTCTATCGGGAAAAGACTCCAATTCTACGTTTTTACGGATAGAACGATTTGATAATCTTCTGAGGTAAATTTATCCTAAGCTAGCAACATTATGGATCAATTTCAAAATTCAATTTTTCGAAATCCTATTTTTCCGGAACAATGTTACTATATAGGGTGTAACAGACCTCACAGACAAACTGTTAGGGGGTAATTTTTTTCAGGAACACATAACCCCCAAACACTTTGTTCTACTATTTATGCGGAAGGTGCTCGCCTATAAGGTACGAATGTTAAATAATCACAATTGTGCACAAATTACAATTTTATTGAAAGGCATATTCCCACAATAGGTGTTCAAATAGTCGTCTTTCTGCCTGATTACATGCATCGCATCAACGATCCCCAAGCTCTGCCGAGCACGACAGGATTCTGTTTGAAGTAGTCAATTGTAACATTTATTTTGCAATCAGCTGAGCCCTGTAGACAATACCCTTGACATACCCGAAAGAAAAATTAAGGGCTTTAAATCGGGCGAACGTGTTGGCTACGCAACAGTATTCCCACAGTCGATGTGCTCTTGCATACAAACTGAAATGTGCTGGGGCTCCGTCATGTTGGAACCAGACAGAGTATGTGATGATTGCTGCTGTGGTGACGGGAAACAGCTCAACCTCAAAATTATCCAACATTTACGTTCACTATAGATGATTCCAGGCCGCCTGCGCGGTCTCGTGGTTCGCGACCAGCAGGCCTGGATTCAATCCCGGTTCCTCCTCGGATTTTTCTGAGGTAGGTAGGTCAGGAACGGGGTCGACTCAGCCTCGTGATTCAAACTGAGGAGCTACTTGATAGAGAAGTAGCGGATCTGGTCACAGAGATCACCATTAACGGCCGTGGGTGTCGGCATACTGACCACACGCCCCCAATCCTGCCATCTGCCTATGGTAAATGACGCAGCTGTCTGAGGCAGGCCTAGTCCCTTCATGAATGCAGAGCCATGGAGTTAGTTAGTTAGTCAGTTAGTTAGTTATAGGTGATTCCAAGTTAAAACGATAGAATAGCGCTTATTGGAGCGATGTTTTCTTTGTTGCCTGTACCATCTATTACGTTGGTATATAATTATATTTATCTTTAGTGTAAAAACAAGTAGCAGGCATGTGCAAGTTGGAACACGGTGGGCCTTACTGACCTCGCGGGCCACAGTGGAAATGTATTAACATTTTCACAACAATTTATTAACCAAATTCAATGTAGAAACTGTTTCATTTTTTAAAACGTGATTTATGTATCACATTAATGCTATAATAATAAAATTCTTTAGAAATAGCTTTCCATAAAACTTGGACTTAAATAAGGATTGCAGTATAACAGTAGGCCTGTAAGCATAAGCGAATAAGTAAACGTTTCCTTGAAAGCAAAGTTAGCCTCTACAAAAGTTTAGTTTAATACTGAAAAACGGAAAGTGCAAATGAGTGCATATTTAAAAACACCCAATTTTGAAATAGCTAATACACTGATTAGTAGCTTTAACAAAAAAAAAATACACCGGATAGAATTAGTCCTGTTTTAGTTTATTGTTAATTATTTGTACACTAACAACACAACACAATAATAAAATTGTTATAACGGTTACCAAAATAATATGTGCTTATTAAATAAAAACTTAAAGAAATGTATTGCCATTACAGTGGGAAACTTGAACCTTTTTGCTCTCAATCTTCGGCGATACACTGGATGAAAGAACGTGAAGGCTGTTTTCAAGATGGACATCACTTATCCTTGCCCTTTCTTTGGAATTAATTTCCTTCATCCGCGAGAATAATTGCTCACATAGATACGAGCTGCCCAACAATGCCATCCTCTTCATGTTGAACGTAAATAAATTAGGGTATCTCTTACTTGAAAAGTATTTCTCACAAAATTCTTAAACGTAGTTGTCCTTAAAAACTCCGTTGAAATCCATGATCTCCTGGAAATCAGTAAGTACTAACGGTTAACGTCAATGGTGAATGATGATGAGAAAATACTGAAATTCTCTTCCTCCTGACTGAAGTCTCTAAATCTGACATTAAATTCTCCAAGTAAATCTAAAAGCTGAAAGAGATGCGGGTGTAGGTTAACAGCGTTAACAAGTCGGGAAAAAAGTCTCACACTGCGCTATCAAGGATCGGAAAAAATCCCATTTTAGTTTAACAAGTTACGTAAGAAATACCTTTTCAATAGTTAACCAGGCAGGCCTGATAATGTGGTTCAGAAGGCCTATGACGGCTGCTGCACATGGCTATAATAGAGAAGTACAATATAGTTCTATTACCTGATGGTAAATACAGTTTTTCGAATTTCCATATATGTTATATAGTAAACGAGTTGTGCGAACTTTGGCTATAATTATTTTACTACAGAATTAAAACCACGTAAGACGTGTACTGTTGTCTTACACTACAAATTTGTTACTTCTCCTGAGGGACAGGCTGTTAGGTATCAGCACGACTTCTTTTACAGTGCTTTTAATTAGCTGTTTTAGGAGACATTTTTAAATCTTGGGATGTATAGGTAGGGGAAAAAAATATCTAAGTTGCCGGTATGAGCGGCATTCACAGGATAGCAGGGAATGTATTGAAATTTGTTCTAGTGTCGACTGTTGACTTAGCCCATTTCGAAACCCAGAATATGGTTTCTAATCGTATTGTTTTATAACTGAATATATTAATTATTAATATTATTATAAAATACTAACACCAATTATATATTCAGCTACAAGAGTCCCCCTACCTGTACAGTCCTAATTTTTTGTTTATTTCCTGTTATAATGGTAAAGATGGAGTCCTGTCAATCAGTTAGACTAAACATAAGTAATGATTGCGACGGGTTTTTAAAACCGTAGCTCGCATTCTATGTCTTCCTAGATAAGAGTAACAATATTTACACAGTGTTCATTCTTGATTTTCTTGTTTCAGCATATGACTCGCCTTCAGCAATTCGTGTGCCGTACTGCGAAGTATGCCCCTGTGCAAAGTGCTTGGAGACCAAGTAAGTTTTTCAATAAGAATTTTTGCATGTGTATGAGCCGTTACTTTTTGGCAGAGCAAGATTCCTTAAACCTTTTCATTTCCAGTTATTTTTTCGATTTCATAGCACAAAAAATATCATCCAATTGCTCTGTTCTAATAAGAAATATCTACTGATTTGTTTTCTTTTCTTCGTTTTGTTTTTAGTGGGTTTTGTTGTTTCTAGTGAACCCTATATGTAAAGCTATGGTTTTTCACGACGATGAACACCTGGGTCGACGATGTTCGCCGACAATTTCTTTTGAGGCCAATTCAGGGTGACGATTGCCGAATGTTATCATGTATACAGGGTGTATCATAATTATCAATTGCGCAAACCGAAACGGTTGAATGTATACGATAATAGAAGCAAAAACGTTCCAGCAAACAAGCCGTGTGCAAGATTTATTATTGCGATGTGTGGTTATGAGCCGCAACTGACTTCCTTAGTTGTGCTTCACTCGTTACGCACTTAGAATCGTTCCGCGATGTGCTATTGTTTACAAAACTGAACATTGTCTCACAAGGTGGAGTTCTAATCAAACCATACAACACATACAATACACAGTCGAAGCAATCAGATCACTCGTCTGAACAGTGTCATAATGTTATAATGAAAAATCACTTTTCGAAATGATTAGGCCTATCATTATGATACCGTTACGTCACACGTAATAAGCGCATTAGGCCTATAGTATGTTCGGATCTAAGGCTTAATTAAAGAATAATAGCTAAACGGAAATGTCGTTCAAAAACCAGGGGCGCTGAGAAAATACTATAAAAAAGAACCAACAATACACAGTTTATTATGCAACGAGCCTATAATGGCATTCACTAAGACACCAGTATGTTTGTGGAACGAGAACAGCGAGTTTCATAATTTTCATACGAGCATCTTCATGACCACCTGTCCCTCTGCCCTCTCTTGGAAAATGAGCGTAACAACATTCACTTAGGTAACAGAAACCTCCAATTGGAGGCCCTGAGCCCCAACGCTAGGGAATATAGGAAATTAGAGAGATCTTAGTTACCATTAGAAGCAGGTTGATCTAACAAAAAGGAAAATAAAATACTTAAACTAATCTTATATTTGCATATTCGTGATTGGGAGAGTTTTATAATAATAATAATAATAATAATAATAATAATAATAATAATACAGTAATAACTTTATTTACCCTGGTGAAAGTTAAGGCTTTTTGTCCCACTCCATCAGACACTAACAGTAATGCATTAAATTATATAAAATACATAACATTACACAAAATTTACTAAACAATATAGCCTAAAGTATTCAATGATAATTAATATTAATAATTACTACGTTTATAAAAGTAGTAAGTATTGCGTACAATTACATATAGGCCTAGTTACAAATTATAACGTATTTAACAAAAGAACGCGAAACGTTTATACACTATTAAGTACTGTATATATGTGCTTCTAACTGCAACCCATCTTTACAAAAATATTATATATATATATTGAATAGTCAAGAGACTGAGAAGCCTTTACAATGCTTATCTTAGCTTGATGCCCTGTACACAAAAAGAGCATGAAATGCCCAGGCCACTGAGCTCTCCTCACAGACAACCTCAATCGTACTTGGAAAAGAACACAAAAGAGAAATGGACATTAATAGGAATACAAAAACGACAAAGCCATACAGAGGATAGAAATAAAATTGAATTCCCCGTAAACAACAGATTTAGTTTGTTAGATCCCACGGGGCACACTCGACGGAACATAACCGCAATGAATTGCATCTAGGCCTATCCCAAGACACAATCATCTATAGGAACATGAATATGAAGAAACCCCAGCTCTCAAACAAAAATGGTACCTCAAAGAAAGTGCAATTGTAATAGGGGACTCCATGCACGGAAAT
Source organism: Ectobius pallidus (assembly GCA_964059195.1). Lineage (NCBI taxonomy): Eukaryota > Metazoa > Arthropoda > Insecta > Blattodea > Ectobiidae > Ectobius > Ectobius pallidus. The sequence continues at coordinate 50,813,845 of CAXKWD010000011.1, forward strand.
ACCTTATATGAATGTATTCCTACAAAAATTAGATATTGTACATATGAATGGTGTGTGAGTAGAGTGTTACATCACAGGGATGTATGTTTTCTCTTTGTGATATTGCTATTTTAATTGTATATTTTTATACAGTGTGTTTCACGTACGAGTTGGCCAATCATGAGGGTTTCTGCGTGGCGGCGGCCACAGCTTTAACTGCCGAGCGATCGGGTGAAATATCTTCGAAAATAAAGCCGAAAATGATTCAGGTTCTCACAATTACAGTTATAATTCCAATGAAAATAACCACATACTTCATCACAAGAAATGTTGGAAATGCCCTCCCCTTGCATGTCTTATAGGAAATTTTCTTTCACGCGCATAAGTTTAGCTTCCAAGATAGATGTAATATATTTTCTAATGTTCCCCATAAATAATAATCACATACTGTTAGATCCGGGGACCCGTACTAATTACTCTATCTTGAAAATTTTCTTGAATGAGCTTTAATGACTCTCAACTCTATGAGCTGTGGCAGAATCTTGCTGGAAATATGTACTCCAACATTCAATATCGGTCAGTTCTTCAAAGAATGGTTTAAGTATGTTATTCCTGTAACGCTTTGCCTTTACTGTCACTTTATGTGCAAAAACTATTAGGTCTATTATCCTGTATGCATTTACCGCGTACCAGATCCAGATTGAGGCCAAGGTCGCTGGACTGCAAGCTGACACGTGTGAACTTCTATTGGCAGGTGTTTCAATTACGTGGCTATTTCCCCAGAAATTGATCTTGGAAAATAAAGTATACAGGTCAAACCCCGTGCATTAGAAGAACTTAAGGACAATGTCAGAAGAGAAATTAACTCCATCTCGGAAGCAGAACTTCTTCGCGTGAAAGAAAATTTCCTAAAAAGGTGCTGGGTTCCAATGCAAGAGGAGGCCATTTTCAACATCTCTTGTGATGACGTATGTGGTAATTTTTTGTAATTATAACGTTAATTTGAGAACCTGAATCATTACGCCGTTAGCGGCTTTATTTGCGTACATATTTCACCCGATCACTCGGGAATTAGAGCTGTGGCCGCCGCGACGCAGAAACCCGCATGATTGGCCAACTTGTGCTTGAAACACATAGTAGGCCTATGTTAGTTATATTTGTTCTTTAATTTGTATTCCTAAATAATGTAACTTATTTAAACTCCTGGTAGAGTGTAAGAGAATGCCTTAAGGCCTTAACTCTGTCAGGTTAAATAAACCATTATTATTATTATTATTATTATTATTATTATTATTATTATTATTATTATTATTATTATTATATGTGTGAAAACACAACAGTTTACTTTTACTCGGGATCAGAATAAAATACTTAAGTAAACTCAAGGAAAATGGTGATGACCTAGACTTAGTGTTAATACACTCAAGAACTAAAGGATCTCCTGACCATATTATGAAAGACATGAACAAGATAATCTCCCTAGGAAATACCGTACTTTGTTTCCACGTGGAAAATGGTGTGTGAGTGGAGTGTTACATCGTAGGGATGGAGATCCTCGATACATAGATGCCATTAATTCTACACTGGATTGGATGTGCAAGAAGAACAACTGTATATTCATAGATGGAAATGTTTGGACCACATACTCTGACTTGGGAAGAGATGGACTACACTTAAATAAGAAAGGTGTATCAGAGTTAGGAAATCTTTTTAATAGGATAGCCTAATTGAACATGCAAGTGGATAAAACTAGCTCCCAAACACAGCGATAGAAATAATCAGATTGAAATCGGCTATAGGCCAAATGATAAAATTGGAACAGATGACAACAATTAATACAGGCCAATGCACCAAAATATGCAGTACCTAACAAACAAAAAAACAAAAAAAACAAAACAAAAAATTGATAAGCTTATAGACATTATTAAAGATAATGTCCGAAATTTTTACACTGGTGTTAAAATTCTACATCCGAATATTCAATCCATCACAAAAAATTATTAGAATCAGAAATTATTGCTGAAGAAAATAAAAATCAGGTAAACTGATGTAACAAAGTGCCAGTATGTTTTTGTTTAATCAGTTATGATTGCAGTTATGATATGCAGAATACAAAAAAAAAGTCAAATTGCCGGTTTCGGGATTTGAACCATGGAACTCCAGAATGCGAGGCCAAGACGTTACCATCTCGGCCACCTGGGTCAGTTTAACGGTCTAGTTGGATAAGCGCATGTAAAGCAATAGTGTTATTTGTCATAGCTAACTGTATTTTAATTGCCAAAGCCTTATAAGATCACAGTAAAACAATAGGCTATGTTGTCATGATAACTTATGTGCATTCCATAAATTCTTTCGATTACGTATATTACCATAAAATAGGCTCTAAATTGAGCATTACTCCGAAAAAGGTCAACCGATTTTATCCAGTATCAATAGACGTCTTCCCATTGACATTATAAATGCGTATACGAAGTTTCATAAAAATCGGATAAAGCGTATTTGAGTTATTGCGCCTTTAAAATAGAAACTAAATTGGGGTTTACTCCGGTACCGGTAAACAGATTAGGTTCAAATTCAATAGGGTACTTTTCATGGTCGTCATAAATGCGTATACCAAGTTTCATGGAAATCCGATACAGCGTATTTGACCTATGTTGCCTTTCTAGAATAATCTATTAAAATATTAAAATTGGGCATTACTCCGGTACCGGTGAACCGATTAGGTTCAATATCAATAGGGTTCTTCCCATGGACATTATAAATGTGTTTTCCAAGTTACATGAAAATCCGAAAAAGCGTATTTGAGTTATGGTGCGTACAGACACATGGACAGACGGACAGACGGACAGACAGACAGACTGACATACATTTTTCGTCCCCACACAATCTCATAAAGTACCATACTGGCACTTAATAATCCAGACATAATATGCCTTTCAGAACATGGTCTAAAAGAAATATACATACAAAATTTCTCACTCCATGGGTATACAAAAATAGCATACTTTTGCAGGAGTCAGTTCAAAGGAGGAGGAACAGTTATACTTGCTAAAAATTATATAGAAACTACTTCTGATGTAAAACAAATAGGTAATTATTACGAGAAACATAACGAGTTTTCTATAAAATAAATAAAAATAAAAACAGCCTTTGAATCCCTTGCGGGCAATGGCCTCTCCTTTTGGAGGATGGCCCTAGGGGGAAAAGATCCCGCATCTGAGCTAGGTATGCGGGATTGGTGTCATTTGTCTTTCTTTTGCTATCTTGTAGAAACAAAAATGATTACAGAATAAAGAAGCGAAGAATAGCTGTTATTGAAAAGAGTTCAAATTATAAATTATAAATTATAAATATAAAGTCAATAAACGAATTAAATAGATTTAGGAAAAAACTTTTAAATTTTCTTATAGAAAAAGCATATTATTCTATGATGAGTTCCTTAACCTTCAGTAAATAGAGCACAAGACTGTAATTATTATATAAAATATGTTTACTAATACTACATTTCAATAAGAACTTATATCTTATCACATTTTACTGTCAGATGTACTGTAAGCTATTTTTTTCCACTACAACTGCTTTTAAAAGATAAAAGTTGTATAATATACTGAATATTGCAAAATTTAAGTAACAAACGCACATCGATATAACAACGTACAAAAAGCACCAAATTCAGAGGAAGAAATCCTCACAACGGCTTGAATGTAGTACGTGCGAGTCCTGCCAGATGGCAGCGCAATCAATAGGTGGGAGTCTAGCATCTCTTACAACTCCAGTCACAAAAAGGTTAGCGGGAACTGTAAGTCCCAGCCACCGTTGTTGTTACTTCTTTATACCGCTTAGGCTGTTCCTTTCTTATTTCAAACATCGAAGATATGAAAAATATAGCCAGGAAGTAGCATTTTATTTTTTGTGGGAAATACAAACCAGGAGCAGAACTAATTATGGTTTTGTTATTGAAGACGTGGACCTATCTCCCTTTAATTATTTAACTATTGACATTGCTAACTTATACACAAACCTCATCATGACCCCAGATATAGAACTGCATCATTTTAAATTTATGTCTTTTGTAATAATAATAATAATAATAATAATAATAATAATAATAATAATAATAATAATAATTATAATAATAATAATAATAATAATAATAATAATAATAATAATAATAATAATAATAATGTTTTATTATGCCTGGCAGTGTTAATGTCAGAGGGCCTTCTCTTCCACTCTGTCAGATTGACTACAAAATACATAATTCTTACACATTCAAAATAAATAAATTCAATAATAATGCAAAGTAGGAGCAATAAAATAATAATTCGGTATAGACTACATTTTAAACATGACAAAAATGTGTATCCTGCTCATCAATAAATTAAAATTAGGGTAGAATTTACAAACAAACAGAATCATCTATAGGCCAATATCTCGGGGCCGGCGGGCGTGTCATTTGTGGTGGACAAAGCCGTGACCTTTGGGGGTTTTTCTCGGGGATCCTCCCGTTTCCCCCTTCATTCATTCCACCAACACTCTCCACTTCAACTTCCTTTCCCCCCTCATTATCATCCCGTTCCCCTTTACTGGTTTTCGGGCCAGCTCCTGCTGCAGACTCTGCTGCGGGCCTCCCCCGTCCTGCCCCGTTGCTTGTGGTCAAGAGTTGCTGGTGGTGTCCCGTACCTTTGGGGCTCTCAGAGGGACCCTGGGTTAGTGGCGCACGTCATGGTGTGCCGCGCCTATGGGGCTCTTGTAGGAGGGACCCTGGGTACGGTGCACGTGGAGTGGTACCTGGTCTTAGCTGGATGTAGGGGAGCTCCGTGGGGGCTGGTGGTGGAGTCTGTTGACAGGGGGGCCTTAGGGCATGCACATCATTCGTTTCCTAGGGGGTGTACAATGGGCCCGCCTATGAGGCCTACGTGCGCGAGCCCGTCAGGGCTCAGCCCCTGAGCCGATAAGATAAGATAGGCCAATATACGTACATGTATAATATATACAAGATGTAGAAGATACAAACTATAGAAGCTGCACATCAATCTAACATCGTATGAAAAGAAGTTATATGTATGTATGTATGTATGTATGTATGTATGTATGGAAGTGTGTGTGTATGTATGTATATATGTATATATATATATATATATATATATATATATATATATATATATATATATATATGTACACACATACACAAAATACACACATTAACTATCATATATATATATATATATAATAGTTATTGTTCGTATTTTGTGTATGTGCAGAATGAGTACTTTGTGCATGTTGATATATAATATAATTTTACAAATAAGTATAAACACCTACTGCAAGGAAATATGATTATAATCAATTAGGAATTAAAATGAAATCCATATAGAGTAAACAGTACAGATATTATAATATACAACGAATCTAAGACTCAACCAAAACAAAATGAAGAAATGTAAGCATTATAAGTAACATAGTGTATTATACAATTTCAGTGAAGTATCTGTGGTGGATGAACAACCATTGCTTTCAATTATCGTAGTAGAGGCAGAAATAAAAGGTGGTTTTTTTTATTGTGTAGACGGTTTCCCCTTTCCACTGTTTTCCTAACTGTTTATGTTCCGTGTACCTGAACCTCGCACACGTTCTAAGTCACTCTGTACAAATGTTAGATATTGCCAAATTTAACTGTGTTGTGGTTATTGAACAGTGTTACAATCGAAGATTGGAGAACATTTGTGGCACACTGTAAGATACTTCACAAAGGAGATAGGCAGGGACGACATCATTGAAAGACTTATGATAAATTTAGATGGTCGAAGTTACAGTAACAATGACGAGGAGTTATGAAATAGTGTTTATTGTGGTGTACACAAATCGGTTTTGCAATCTGGCATAGTGAACCAATATTATTCTTTGTTTTACAATTTACAATTTACAATTTGCGATACAATAATTTTGTAGTAAATAAGACCTGTATATATGACTGACAATTTATTATAAATGTAAGTGATAGTGAGAATATTATTGGTACAAACTATTCGTTCAGTTTAAATTTCTTCTTAATTCAAATATGAGGTGTAAAAATTATTTTATAAATTGAGATATTTATTGAATGACACAAGTAAAGAAGTTTATTCAATTATTATTTTAAATTAATTATGAAATTATTTATTTATGAATTAAATTAATAGTTTTAAATACTCTCTCAAATTGGAAATAAAGTTACTGAAGTAATGACATTAACACTATTCTATAGCGCTACTATAAGCTACTGTGTGGTAATGAATGTTCATTGAGACGCAGCCATAAGTACTGTAGCCTACTTGTAAGGGGAACGGAAAGAACGGTAGTCGGTGGAAAGGGTTGTTCTGAGAAACCCGCCTATTCTTTCTGTCTCGACTTAGTGGCGAAATGCTTCAGTAACTTTGATCTGGAAGTGTGTAAGTCCCGAGTACTCTGATATCCGGCATTTACACGCTGTTAAAGTAATTCTAACGCAATGAGTACAACTTTGTGATCACGCTGTTAATTTTTCAAGCGATCTATCAAGTCTCTCACCTTGACTTTTTGGTACAGAGATGGAGCAGAACAATCCGATTGCTGTACATGTATTTGGGAATAAGCCATCCACCTTTGACTTCCTCAGTGCGTTCAGAAGTTGTCAAGGTTGTAATAACGTTTCTCCTAAGTTGATCATTGCAAATTCCAGAGTCTATGTCTTCTTCGAGGAACTCTATAGTCCACACTTGATAGACTTTACTAATATATTGATTTTGACTAACAAATTTATCTTTTTATTGCTCAAATAAGTTTGAAACCATGCTAATGGTATACTCTTACCCCTGCGCAATTCATTTTCTCTAGTAATATTGCATATTATCATAGTCTAAAAGTCTACGGTGTCGAACGCTTTTCTTAGATCTAAGAATAAACCTGATGCTAAGATATTTTCAACTGATTTTTTTATTTGACCGAGAATGTTAAATAGAGCAGAAGTATGTTTAACTGTAACCTTCATTATCTCGTTTTTTTTAGGAATGGCACTTGGCCCAGTAGCCTACAGTTCTCAGATCTTTAATTGCTCTAATACATGGGAGGGGTAGCAGAAATCCACTCGTGTATGCATTTCGTCCTTGGCCTGGCACAGGATGTCTTTATAATTGGAGGATGATACAGTAATTAATTATATAATCGAGTTGTAGTTTGACTTTTTTGTCAATATCTCAAAGCCACGACATGGATGTTGATGTGTGACGTTTTACGCCGGCGCAGAAGGGGAAAGGTTATGGATCAATGCGGATGTTACGGAGGGTTGGAATCACGTGTCGTTTGACGTCAGAATTAGTGGCGAAACTAGGCGATGAAAACCTCGATGATAATCGTCATACATTGTGCGTCAGACAGACGCTGTGCTCTGATTGGCTAGCGGTACGAGACGTCATCGTTTGACGTCACAGTCGGGAGAAAGTAACTACCTCAACACGGGTACAAGTTGTGCCTAATTAGAGAAACGTCCCGCCACTGCAAAACCATTCATATAAAGCCATCGATTTTCTCCTGTTGAACCATCCTCCTGCCCGGAGATACCCACCTCACTTCATTACGCGATGCATTAACCATTTCATAGATACCTTATGAAAAGAGATGTCTGATTTCAGCTTTTTTTCATAGGACTTAATAATTTCCTTATGTTCTTTGCTATCTTGATACCTGTACTTAGTTACATTACTTGGATTAGGCAAATAGTCACTGACTAACCAGACGAGCTGATATGGAAATAAGAAACAGAAAACCTTGAAGGTACCATCAAAACAAACCAACAAACATTGAAAATAAACAAACATTGCCGGTACTACCATGAAAATAAACAAAACATAACCAATACTAACATGAAAATGAACCAAACATTACCGGTGCCGTCGCTAGTAATATCAGCTCCATTATTTATTTATTTATTTAAAAGTGAAGTGTATGATAATTAAACGTATAAATAATGCGCTACTAGATATTAGAATAGCAGATAACGCATTGAAAAAAGAGAAGATATTCGAACATATGGGTGCATAAATAATTTACTTATAAAATTAATATTAAGACAGAAGTTAAGTGTCGTCTAAAATCAGGAAATGGGTGTTTTATGTATTTCAGAAACTTTGTTCTCGTCCTCTGTCCAGAAATCTCAAAATAAAAGTTTATATAAGACATTTATCCTGCCAGTTGTATTATATGGATGTGAGACATGGTCCTTTACTCTTCGGGAAGAACATAATCTGAGTGTTCGAAAACCGGTTGCTTAAGAAAATATTTGGACGTAAGAGAGATGAAAATGGGGACTGGAGAAAACTACATAACGACGAGCTTCATAACGTATACTCTTTACCGAATGTAGTAATCACGGAAGATGAAAAGGGCTAGATATGTTGCGTGTTTGGGGAGAAAGGACATATCTAGAAAATACTGACTGGGAGACCCGAAGGGAAAAGACCACTCGGTAAACCGAGACATAGATAGGACAATATAAAAATAAATTTAAGGGAAGTAGGATTTGCGAAGGATGGTTGGATGGAAATAGCACAAAATAGGGTTGAATGGCGAGCTCATGTAATCGCGTCAATGAACCTCCGCGTTCCATAAAATATATAATATTCCTTTAGGATTGGATCAGTTCCCTGAAGGGGAGGCGGGTTGGGAACGACCTTAAACACTTCTGCCATGCGGTCCATTGTGCCAACTTCCGGTAATGGAATGCTGTGCATGCCCAACAGAACCCACGGAACTCCCCTACATCCAGCAGATACCTTTACCATGCCACGTGTGCCGCTGCCTCGGTACTTCTTGGAAATAAGAGCCCCCAGGTTGGCGGCACACCATCCAGCAACTTTATAACCACAGGCCAGGGGCAGGACGGGAGAGGCCCACAGCAGCGAGGGCATACCGGAAACCGGGAAAGGAAATGGGATGATGAGGGGAGAAAGTGAAAGATGAGGTGGAAAATGTTGGTGGAATGAATGGGAGAAACGAGAGGACCCCGAGAAAAACCCCCTTCGCCCGGCTTCGTCCACCACGAATGACACGCCCCCCTGCCTTGGGATTTGAAACCGGGACCGCTTGCATGCTAGGCCCACGCGCTAAGCATGAGCCACCGCGGCGACTTAATGTTCCTTTAGCTTGCTTAGGAATTGTCTATTGCCATTTAGTAAGTAATTTATTTATGCATTTATTATCATTACTGTTAATTATTATTATTATTATTGTTATTATTATTGTTGTTATTATTATTTGTATCATTTAGTTCAGCTACGGACCACGTCATTTCAACTGTTTTTTGCTATGGTCTTTCCTCTTCGCCAGTATTACTGCATTCTTCTTCGGTGGTCTCCCTTTCTCTCTTCAGTTTACTTCTGGTCCGTTCTCAGTTTGTCCTTATCTTGGAAACCCCGGTATCCTCAAAAGTTTCCTTCGAAGAGGAAAACGTTTCGAGATATAATCACATGTGATTCCTATTTCTTCAAGTACTTTTTCACTTCTTATCCAGAAAGAAGACAAACTGTCGACTGGGTAGTCTGTCTGATCTGATACGTGCAAAGCGATCTTCTTTTTTCGAGTAGAGTCCATTATCTTTTCCACACGCGCATATAGCTGATGGTTGTTAATTTTTCTGTACAAACCATTTTCTTAATGTTTACAGGAGAATTTAACAGTATCAACTCCCAACGTTGCTGAACTATGGAATACATTGCCAATAAAATATTATAATGATGATTCCTGAACAGATGTAAGCGTAATTCACTTTATTTCCAGAATAAATCTTAACATACCGAGACAATGATAACCTGTGCATAAGTCACCGCCTACAGTGTCTCCGAGCTGATTAAAATGTAAAGAAAAGAGAAACTGTGTTCATAACTTTTGTAGTTGATAAAGGAAATTCGTTATTTCATGGGGACATAAATCGTCGGCATCAATAGCAGTTATCTATTCTTAAACATTCTATTGATCTCGGCCGTGCACAAGGCTTTACGAGTGTAATGCACATAAATCTCCTGCAAACAAGTGCGTAGGCAACACGTAGGACTCCGCTGCCAGGGAAGTTGCCGCGTTTTTATTCCGTCGTAACGGCTGGCAAGATCCATTCCATACGGTGAAATTAAGATAAACGATGCTTACAATTCTGCACCCAATTCTGGGATTTTTCGTTTCTCGAGAATGTATTAACAAATATGGATAACTAGTTCCACCATGTGGTTTCAGGCTGATAGTTTTAGTCTTAATCTTAATAAAACCCAAAATATACTTTTATCATTAAAAGACGCAATGAATGCTCAATTTCAAACCAATGTTAAATTACTCGAATTAAATTACCTAAAGTATCTTGGGACAGTCGTATGGAACCTTTATGCTCAAGGCTATCTAGAGTTATCTACTTGCTGCGTAAATTGAAATCCAATTAGTATTCAAGCCATACTTAAGAACGTCAAACTTGCCTTCTTCAGTAGTTTATTGTTATATGGCATTAGAATTTTCGGAAATATTCCGGTGTATCCAAACTTCTCATTTTACAGAAAAAGGCCATGCGTATAATAACACGGGCCAAATTCAATGCTAATTGCAAACCGAAATTTAGGAAAGAGAACAATTTGACTATTGTTAATCTGTACTGTATATTGCAATATATATTTATGGTGAAACGTAGACTCAATGAACAATTGTGATACAAGATCGAACTACCTCTTAATATAACCGCCAGTAAGATTATCTAAAACAAAGAAAATTCATGTCATGCTATGCCCTAAAAACTTTTTAATATGCTCATGACATTTGCTTACCAACATTCAGAGCTATGAAGATGGTTAACAGAAAACCCATTTTATAAAGTGGGTGGATTTTATGAGCAAGTAGGAACCCTACTATTTTAATCTATGTTTAATTTTATTGTGTTTAGACTGTACCATTACATACATTTTGTATGTATACGGTTGTATGTAATCGATAAATAAATTAAATAAATAAAATTAGAAAGTCAACAATTGAATTATTTAAAATTTAAAAATAATAGTATACGTACGTATATATATATACTGTACATACACTCACAAATACAAGGTGAGCCAAGTTATTAACTATAGTAAATGCTAGAATAAAGCCCTCGGGATTTTATCGGCGATTTCCAAGTTACGTGAGCCATTAACTTTGACAATTATTGTTTATTTTTAATAATTATATTTTTTGTTATTACTATTATCACTTGAGTCATGCCATTACTCTCAGCTTTTACTGCTCTCCCCTTGTGCAGTTTCCTCATACTAATTTGTATACTTCTTAGCCTTAAGATCATTTAAGCTAGCATTATATGCATTTAATTTGTAAAACGTGTAACATGTAACACTGGAACTGCTCCACGATCTCCTGCTCTTTATCCATCTCCCACCTCTCAAAGGTGTTCCCTTCACCCGCAGTGTACATACATGCTGTTGAGGTTTTGAATTTATAATGATTACAGGAGGTGATTACAATTATAATTGTAATAACTGTAATTGTAATTTGAATAATTTCATAATTATTAAATTTCAGCGTTGCTGAACTATGATATACATTATTGATATAAAATATTATATTAGGCCTAATGATTCCTGGATAGTTGTAAGCAAATAATCACCGCATTTCCAGAATAAATCTTAACGTCTTATACAACGGTTATGTATGCAAAGTCACTGCATACAGAGTCTCCGACCTGATTAGAATGTAAAGAAAAGAGGACGTATCTTTATCGCTTTTGTAGGAGGTGATAAAAAAAATTAGATAAATACTGAGTGAATCAGGTCTGTGATGGGCTGATTTCATACTCATTCTTAAGTGTTATTGGCCGAAATCGAGAAAAAGATACATGAGCTAAATAATCATAGTAGGCCTAAGGGGAAGACTTAACAGACGAACTGGCAAGAAACACTAATTTAAAAGGGGTAAAAATTAATAATTTGTATGATTTTATGAATTCTAGATTAGAAGACTCAATAGATACATTTGGCTAAATCTAGATGTGATTTGATTTTAGAATTATACAGCCGAGTACTGAAACAAAAGCTATGTGAAAAACTAGAAACATTTGGGTTCTAGTCAAGTACGAGATTTTGTGTTCGGTGGATCCGCTAGGAATTGAATATTGAATAAGAATATTTTTATTGTAGAATTATAATAAAGAATAAGTACAAATTTGGTAAATGTAACATACGTTAAAATCGGAATAGATTACTTCAGTTGGGTATTTCAAGCGCTTTTTTATGCACAGTGTTATTATATGTTTTTGTAATAAAGTATAACCATACTGAATAATGGATTCGACTATAGTCTGCTCACTCTAAGACAGAAACCTGAAATACTGTACTACTGTACCTAGTGGGCTATGTGCCCGTGAATTCAATAGCTAGATTTTCCTGAGACAATTTGACAGTAAACTAATCAAAACATTGGGACCATTTTTATTTTTAATATATATACATGATTTATTAAAAATAGACCTGAAGAAGTATAATGGTGTCTCATATTGTTATGCTGATGATACGGTGGTGATCTTCAGTGGATTAACGTGGGAGGATGCTTACAAGAATGCTAATGCGGGTATAAATCTGATAAAAATAGTGATTGGATTTAATTTACTTTCTCTTAATATAATTAAAACTAATTTAATACCTTTCTCCTTAACAGCTTCTGGATTAAAACAATTAAAATCTGAACATTTACAATTAGAAATCCATAACTCGGAATGTAGAGACCTTCCGGTTTGAAAATTGCCTTCTCTTAAAGAATCTACAGAAGTGAAATATTTGGGGATTGTTATTCGTCAGCATTTGAAATGGGATGAACATATTCGTATAGCCTATATGTAGGCTAATAAAATTCGAAGAACAATATATAAATTTGTAAACTGCGAAACTGTATGGCCATTAACACTATAAGAGTAGTTTATTTAGCCCTAGTCGAATATGTTATTCAGTATGATATTATTGGATGGGGAAGTTTTAATAAAACTGTACTTACTCCATTAATTTTAATACAAAAACGCATAATCAAAATATGTTTAAAAAAACGGCTGGACCACACAACAGAACTAATCTATCCCGATTTCAATGTATTTAATACTGGCCAAATCTAAAGATACTCCTTGTTAAAATTCTACCACAAAAATAAGACAAAATTTCTAACTGTTCCACATGAACACAGCACTAGACGAAATAAAACTAGTACATTAGTAGAACCGAAATGTTTCACTTCTGCTGGTCTATCACATAGCTTTAGTTTCGATCTTCGTCTGTATAATTCTAAAATTACATTACGTTCAGTTTTAGCTAAATATAGAATAGTTATGGAGTCTTTAAATCTAAAATTAAAAAAAAAAGACATATGACTTAGATTTTCATAATTTTTTATATAGGTATATCTTTTGGTAACGGCTACTATCATGATAACTTATTTTTCATTATTATATCAATTGAGTCATGCCTTTACTCACTCCCCTATTACTACTTCACAATATTTTGTATATTTAGTTTTAGGGTAATTTTAGGTTAATATTATATTTCAATAATGTAAAACATGTAAATATAGCCTAAGCATGGAACTGCCCCCAAGCACGAGCTCTTTGCTCTTTCGGGGTTTCAGTGAGTTTCGTCTAAATCGATCAATGTTTTACTATTTTGTCCTACATACAAAGGCTAATCCCGCTTCCGTCCACCTAGGTAAAAAATGCAGATACCTGCATTCCGTAATGTTATAAACAAACGAATCACATGAATCAATCACAGCGCAGTGGCAACAAAACAGAAGAGATCGACAATTCCATGCGTTCTGCTGAAAAAAATTATTTCAGTGATGCTCTTTCTTTCCCGGTTTGCTAAAGCAGCAGAGAAAGGCCATTTGCAATTACTTTCACATTGCTATATAGGCTAATAGCGAAAACTGATGCTTCAGTAGCTCAAAAATCACGTTTTTTCTCAATGTTTTCGCCCATAACTCGCGAACAAAGCTAAAATTAAGTATCCGGTTTCGGTGTGCAAGTCAGACCTTTGCGTGCCCAAGATTTGACTGGGCATCGCACACAGACAGACGGACAGACAGCCAATTCCTCTTTTTATATTGACTGCACGATGACACAGACCTGATTTTCTTATTTAAAAAAATCGAAGAAACTTAAAAGAAAATAAGTATGTTCTAAGCAACACACTTTTTACTTCCTCTGTCCTTACCATAGGTACTATAGATACCGGAAGTATTGTGTTAGTTCCTGAAATATGAAGTTGAATTTTTAACATGCATAAATAAACGTTTTGAGGTCCGCTGAGTCCAAAATTACTATTTTCAGAAACATGTCTGTGTGTGTGTTTGTGAACAGCCTAGCGCGAGTACGAAAAACGTATAAAAAACAAAATTTTATATTTAAGCTAGATAGCCTACGTTCTGAGGATGTGACACGAAGAATAGAGACGACTTTCTCGTACTTTCAATGCCACTTTACATGAAGGAAATTTCGTTTTTCGTGATTCCCTCCAAAATGGTTCTAACAATTTTGTTTAAATAGCCTATTAGCCTATATGTATACGTGAGTTGCTTATTCCAAGAGCTAAAACTTTTATTTCAAACATAATTTTGTAAATATTGTCTTAATGATACTTATAATCTACAAACTTGCTTCAGGAATAATGAGACTTGGAATGGGGCTGAGACAATTGAATGCGCACTACTGCAATGCATTCGCGTACTTGACGCAGGGATATTAAGGGCAAAGAAAGTTGTGTGGTTCACAACGACACTGATCTGCATGTCTGAACGTTAATTGGTAAGCGAGAACAATAGATTAGATTCGTGCAAGTTACACACAAGGATTTTGCCCAATATTATGTCGGAATAGCCGTAGCTTTTATAAAGTCCCCATGCTGCATTTATTCTGGCGAAACTAGGCGATAATCAAAATTGGCAAAACTCCAAAGTAAATATCGGCGGTAGGGGTTGTAAGGGAGAGCTGTACGTGGGCAGAGGTTTGATTGGCGGCTACGGTCGTGACGTCAGCGGAGCATGAGCTTCATTCAGCAGTAGTAGCCGAGTTGTAGGCCGCCGTGCCTCTACTCCGTATGTGCACACAAAATACAACTATGACACCGTAGAAACACAAGAACAGTGCATTTATGAGCAGTGACTGTTGTAACCGTGAAGCCATGTGGTTTTGCTGTCAGATATGGCAGTGTAGTTTCAAAACGTGCTTAGGACCTCTAGAGATTTGGAAGACGTGGAACGGCTGGAGTCATGTCGTATATCCATGTACTGGAAATACGACCTCTAAGAGATTTTCGGAGCCAGGGTGAGTGTGTTCTGTGCAATGTAGTGGTCGTGCTAGAGCAGTTCTTCCTTTCGGCAATATTATTATTAGGGCCGGGAAGTTTATGAAAAATGCATTTTTAATAAATGCACCCTATTACAGCCTAGTGTTAAAATGAACACGAGACGTTAAAGAAAAAGCAGATAATTGAAGGTTAAAATTTGCATATTTTGCTAGTTTTTTTTAATAAGGCATAATATATTACAATTTTGTATATATTTATGGTAAAATCCCATTGTACTGGACCCATTTTTAAAAACCTACGTCCTCTTCATAAAACACCTAATAGGCTATCACACTATTTTGTTATACTTAGTTCTGTGGAGAGATGTTGTTTTGGCGAATGGTCCAACCCCCCCTCCCTAAATGATAACTTACATTTTCTTTTATACAAAGATCTTTCTTCCCTTCAAGTCTCCCTCAGTAGTCCTAACGTACTCCAGGATTTTATCACGGTTGACTTTGATGTCGTTGATAGTGGATCTTCCAACGACGTAAGTCCGTGCCAGGTTTACCGCGGTTTCTCCTTTCTCAAGTTTAATTATTATCTCTTCTTTTTGACACAATCTTAAAATCCACTAGACAACACACTACAAAATACACTAGGTAAACTGGAAAACAATGACGAAAGAGCTAGTGGAGGGCAAGCGGCGTACACATTGAGTAGATAGATGAGGGAAGCTCGGCTGGTCGAAAGACAAAATGTCACGTGTTTTCCGAGAGCGCCAGATTACTGAACGAGCCGGACTAACCAACCGCCGGATTATCAAGATTGTACTGTATTCACTCTTAAGTGACTCCACTGGAACTGATTGTACCAATTGCCTCAGAGTGACCCTAATTTAATCATTGTTTCAACATGTTTGTCCCACTGTAGGTTATTTTGTAGCCAGATAACTATAAAAAAACTGTTGTGAAAATCACATACACTGTCTGCGTGGTCTCGTGGTTAGCGTCGCTGTCTACTGATCCGCAGGTCCGGGTTCGATCCCCGGAATTTTTCTGAGATTTGGGGGTCTAGAACGGGGAGCACTCAGCCTCGTGATACAAACTGAGCTACTTGATTGAGAATTAGCGGCTCCGGTTACGGAAACCATCACTAACGGCCGTGAGTGTCGGAATCCTGACCACATGCCCCCAATCCTGCCATCTGCCTATGGAAGATACTGCAGCGGTCGGATGGTAGGCCTCGTCTCTCCAGGGATGTTGCGCAACAGAGTTTAGTATTAGAAATTCACATAACTTCCTCTGCCAAAATAAAAGCTTAATTTTTTCGAAAATGTTTTAAATACGAGCTTTAGAAATAAAAAGTTTCCCTTTTAGTTTAACATAGACCTATTATGTTTCACATTTTCTGTGTGTTAATTGGTTATAAAAATGAAAAGAATGTCGTTACCTCATCGCATCCCCGAATGATACATAACACAAAAATATCTGTTCAATGCATTCACGTAACTTTCTTTACTCCAAGCATGGCCAATAAGTTACATCTTTCTCATTTTACATCCTGATATAGAATAAGTGACCCTATTCCCAAGAGCGCGTATTCAGTTGTTTCAATCTAATGCAAAGCCTCATTGTTCACCAGGGAAGACCGATTTTATACAGTGGGTGATTTATAACTACCCTTCAGAGAATTTTTTTCAAAAATGTTTTAATTTTTCGAAAATATGTTTTTATTCTGTCGAAAATACTTTTAAATTTATTCGAAAGTAGCCTACGTTTTAATTGTTTCGAAAATATGTTTTAATTTCTTTTCGAAAATACGTTATAATTTTTTCGAAAATATGTTTTAATTTTTTGGAAAAAATGTTTTACATAAAAGTGTTGGTCCTTATTACAAGCACCCCATGTAAAAATTTAAACGTCGTCGTTGGAGTAGTTTTCGAGAAAATCACGAAAAACGACATTTTCTTCAACGACCCTTAAAAATAAAGAGAAATCGTCGCCAATCTTCTTTTCACATTCCGAGAAGATACTTAATCCAAATACAAAATTTTCCTGTTGGAGCTAGGCTGTTCACAGACATACGAGTACATAGGCCTACAGACATGCTTCTGAAAATACAGTCAACCCACGATATAATGCCACCTCCGTTCTCTAATATTTAGTGGCACAAAGCGAGAGTGGCACTAAATCGAAATTTAGTTTTAAAAATCAAAATGGCATTATATAGTGCTGTATTAATTTACTGTACTTTAATATGAAAGAAGAATTAAATATAAGGCAAATAACCATTTTCTCTCTCATTCACAATATTGCTCATAATGTCCGACTAACTGTTTTACCCCATTATAATGAAAAATGTGATGAAATAGCCTGCTGGCTAGACTTCGGAAATCTTTCACCGTATTCGCAAACTTCTCGTTTCTCTTGACGTGTAAAAGGATCTGCCTTCATTTTAACAATATTACGAGTAACTGTAGTGTAGTTTTTAACAGCTGAATGGACACTAGACTAAAAGAAGTGAAAGTTTGGAATGCCTCATTGTACGAAGGGCTCTTTCTACCTGCTCCACCCTGACGCAGGCTCCCTGTCCAACTTCTTAACATAACTTTCTCATTCCACCGCACATTTATAATTAGTGACAAATGAACACTCACTTCTTGGAAATACAGTACAGTATGTTTCTTAAACATGCCAGTTTTAAAAGAATTCTGCAACTAAAAAAAAAATCACTGAAAACGATATTTTGTAAAAATCTTGTCTTATATTCACTGGCAATAAATGAATTGGCACAGTGACGAGGTTTCTTATGTATTTTATATGGGAAAAGATCCGTTCACTTGCATATAATGGCACAATGCGCGGGTGACACTGTAAAGAGGGGTATTATATCGAGGGTTGACTGTAGTATTTTTTGGGTTTAGGAGACCTCAAAAACGTGTATTGATGTTAAAAACTCAACTTCGAATTTGGGGGTCGAACAAAATAGGCCCTGTTTCCTCTAACTACAGTACCTGTGGTACGGGGAGAGGAGGTAAAAAGACGAAGAAACTGTGGGTGGAGTGGGAGAAAACAGGAAAGCCGGGAAGTGGAACAGACAGATGGAGAGCTGTGATTGGTCTAATTGTAGTTTTTTTCTATATAATTGAGACCTTTTCCAAATTGGCTCACTTCTCCCAGAAGATGACTGTAGAGGAATTTGCCGAAAGATCTGAATCAGTCCTCCTACTTACGCTGTTGGAAGCCTGAGAAACCACCGGGAAACCATTAAGTCACGCGTTAGGTAACAATATTGTACACTTGATTATTCCAGTAAAGTTACATTTCCTAATTATAATTGCTGGATGAGTGCAAGGCTTGTTAAGTACAGAGGTTGCGTATTCTGGCGAGTTTATTGGACAGGGGGTAGCGGCGAGCAGGCGAAATGTGTGATGCCACAAGTTTCTAACTCTGGCTCTGGAAGGCTTTTGCTCTGTGTAGAAAATGCTCACACCGCATGATTAAACTCGTAACCTTTAATTAACCCTTGGTCGGATTCCTGTGTAATTTGTGCAGAAATAATCTACACACAACATCCCTACTGATGGATAAAACAGAACCTTAAAAAAAGCTGACACACATGTTTTTATTTCATTTTATAAATAGCCTATCACACATTACACAAAATTCATGGAGGGAGAAGCGAATTTGACTATGCGACAATTTTTTTAAATTTTCGTGTCCCGAAAAATCTTCAACCGAGAAAGTTTTAGTGAAATAATTGAATTTCATTATAAATGAAGAACCAGTTTTATATCTTGAATGGTTTACGAGTAATTGAGTGGTAATTATTCCGGGCGCTACAGCTGTCGGAATGATTGTGACGGTCGCGAATTTTCGAGGATGAAGCAAATTTTACTATGCGACAATTTTTCAACAGAATCTTGGTATTCATTTCACCCTTCTCACACTTTCCTTTTCCCTTTTTCTGTTATTTTTTGTTTTGCCTTAATTCTATCTTACTCTCTTGCCATCGTTAATTTCCTTGCTTAATTCTTTATTTTATTAATTTCAGTCTTCTTTTTAATTCATTTATTAACAGCGTTAATTTGTTGCATTATGTTCTCTTTTATTTTCTCCTTTTCTCATTTGACTTATACTTGTCTCTGTTGATTTTTAAACGCCACCATTCTCGTTCGTACGTTTTTTCTCATTGCCCTTCAGCTTAGTTTCTCTCTGCTCATTGCATTTCTCTTCTTGTTGCTTTCTTTATAAAATTCCATCTTTTCTTTCCTCATATTTTATTCCAAGCTACAGACCCAGAGCCGGGGGGTGCACTGCCCCCCCCCATAATTTTTCCTCTCCCCTCTCTCTCTCTCTCTCTCTCTCTCTCTCTCTCTCTCTCTCTCTATATATATATATATATATATATATATATATATATAGCATTTAAGATCGTAAAAATCTATTAAAACACTACGTCGGGAATTTTCTTTAAATATCTTTTGAAATGTACAGTACATAAGCTTTTATTTAAAAATTAAAGCCTTTGTTGGAAATGCTAAAAAATGCCAGTAAAACCGGAAGCAGTTGGAAAATACTGGGACTGAACTCCAGTTGGTTAAAAAGACTCATTCTTTCAATCTCAAGCAAACAATTTTTAACTGGAGTTGTAAAACACTGAATAAATACGGAGGAGCATTTCCAGAGTTTCGGCATTTAGTTGATACGGCATTGACTATTCCAGCTCATATTGCCACAATATTGCCACGGAGTTTAGTATATTAATGGGAGGACTTTATGAGCCAAGGCTCATTAATAAAGCCCATATAAAAACAATTTGTCCACACTGACAAATACATACAAAGTGATGAGAAAGTAATTTTATCTAATTAGTTAATATTGAACAAATTAATAAATTCGTACATCTATAAAGAAACCATTAAAATACGTTATTCTATTTATATTTTTTCCAGAGCACGCGTTAAGTAATGTCTTTAGGCCTATATAATTTAGAAATGCAGAATTTAGAATGTACAGTTCTATTCGTTAATGTAACACAATAAAACATGGCTATATTTAATTACGTGTGCGATACGTCTAGGAGAATAAGTTATGAGTTGATGAAACGAAACTTTTCAGTATTCATACAATAAGGCTTTTGTTTCCCTAGCAAATGAGGGGCAAGCGCAACAGTGGTCTAGGCCACTTTTTTAAGTTTAGAGAAAAAGCAAGTTTTTTTTCATTCAGTTTGAAAAATGCAGTTTTGTTGGTTAGTGGGTAATTCTATGGCGCTTGTGCAACTTAACTACAATATTACATAGTCTAATGATCAGATGCTTCAGACCTATTGTTATTTTTGAGACCCTGCAACACTGTTTTCTTGGTTAGACACTGCACTGCTGCATTTACATTAATTTCTACTTGACAGAGGAGAAAAAATATATTTCGGTACCGGTAAATGTTGGATTTTCATGTGAAACGCTATTTTAAGAGGAGTGGACTTGTATTAGTTTTATTCATACGCACCAATGATTATTCGGTTCTATTTACGATGAAATACATGAAAATTTCACTGCCGTTCCAGCAACATCTGCTTCAGTTATAAAAATGAGATTGTCATGAAATTAATGATGAATGAACTTCACTTATTTGAAAAGATCGTTTATAACCTTTACTTTCTATGGGTTTATTTATCTTTGTTTTCAACATTTCGGTCGCCCTTATGCAAGAGGAATTCTGTTTCAGGGAGCAGCGCAACTAAACTACCTAAACCAGACGAAATCGGTTCAGCCTCAATATAATATTAAGGCTCACCCCTAAGTAAATTAAAGTAGCATCACTATATATATTTTTTTAAATTAATTTATTAACATCATGTCCCATTACATTAGTAATACTACATGATTGATTGTTACAACAATACACGTTCTAGTATACCTTACTACAATAATTATTTAAGAATTTAGAAAGATAATGTTATATACAATACAGCTATTAATAATTAGATAGTAATATGTGTACAATCATTTCGTGATTTTTTTACAGCACTTTTGAACTTTGTTCTACTTTTTATATATATTTTTTTTAATTTTTTTTTTTAATTAGATTGATGTAACATGCGTCTTATCCTTCTTAATTATAGAGTAGGCCTATTTTGAGTCAACATCATCATGGTATTTGCAGTCACAACATTTAAAATTGTTCACAAGTCATCAAAATCTACCGAATTTACAAACTGCAAAAATTCTTTATAGTACAGTTGTATCATGTTGCTGTTGGTGACCGGCCATTTACCCTTCTTCCGTGTGATTCCATTCCTTAGTATCGCTCTTTGTGAGTTCAATTTAGGACACTCATACATAAGGTTTTGTATTGTCTGGTCACTAGAAGTGCAGGGACATAATGGAGATTGTATAATCTTAAAACGATGGAAGTACGTCCGTATTCTGCCATGGCCCGTGACAAATGTGGTGAAATTTCCAGTTAAATGCAGTTTAACTTGCAGTCTCGATGTTACTGTTGGAAAGAACGCTTTTGTTATTTCTCCCTTTGAAGTATCTCTCCACTTCGATAAGCTGTGTTGTCTAATTTCCAAAGATGCTGCTGTTTTGGGAATCCTCTTGTAACAGATTTCCAGTTCGCTGTCTTGTGATGCCTGCTTCGCTAATCGGTCTGCAAGTTCATTGCCATATTCTCCCACATGCGCCTTGATCCAGTCAAATTCGATGGTCCAGTCTTCTGCTTTAAGTTGGCTGAGTTTCGTCCTACATTGCTCTATTAATGAAGTATGGTTGTTTTTGTTTTTAAGGGAGTCCAGGGTTATTTGACTATCAGTATAGATTGCAACTGTCTTTTCTTCATTATTTGCATTTGTGTCGTTGAGTTCGTTTAATGCATCTAAGGCTTTCACAATTGCCATTTGTTCGGCCTGATTATTGGAGCATTTGGCGTCCAGTCTGAATTTTAGTTGGTGTGTAGGTGTTCCATTTGTAAAAATTGCTATTCCCGATCCCACTCCTCTCTCACTTTTACTGCCATCGGTGAATATTTCAAACTTGTGTCGTATACTTTTATTCACTTTCTTAAAAGGAACAACATCAGCTGGATGTAACCATCGGTCATATTAGCATCACTATATAATTTTCCATGTTGCGCTGACCTCAATTATATTAGTAAGGTTAAGATATTTTATAACTAAAGACAGGATTTCCGTGCACTATGAAATCTTGCATGCATTCATGCAACATCAAATGATCAAATAAGCACATTGAAGGGGAAAAGACACTACAAATATGCACTATTAAAATTCAAACTTACATTTTATTTTCGAGTGGCACAATGGGGACATTGCAATTAGTTTACACTTCATAGTTCACCATAGAAGACGCCAATTCACAAAGGAACTTTGTACTCTACATAGCCAATACAATACTACGGACCTAGACGTACCCCATTCTTCTAATAATAATTTTAATACCAGGACAGAATCTTGAGGGAGGGATTTGAAAACATCATCTGACAGTATTTTGAAGTCTGCTGGTGTTCATTGTGTTCTTCTAATAATTTAGCCGTAAGGCCTGTACAGTACGTAAGAGCTGGGGTTCAGAATTCCAGTGATGGTCTCTGAAGTGGCTTCCATAGTGAACGGAAATCCATCCTCGACATAGATATTTGCCATTTTTCAATTTTTACGGGAACATTTGAGATCTTGGCTATCTAGCTCGCATTATATCTCCTCACTACATGCCGTAAAAGACACTGCCGAAGGAGTTTCAATTGTATTTATAGATCATGAAACTCCCAGTTAGCTGGATGTGTATTTCAAACTTTTAACTAATACTGTTAATCTAAAATATTACGACCACTTCCTTCTGTGTTACCTAAGTATTTTGGCAAGGTAGTTGATGGGCGAGACACAACTACTCATAACACTAGTTCTAGGTGTTCGTCATTTTATACTCTGTAGATTGGGACAGGGTGTTTATTGTTGGTTGTTAATTGTAAATATAAATGCGTG
Source organism: Ectobius pallidus (assembly GCA_964059195.1). Lineage (NCBI taxonomy): Eukaryota > Metazoa > Arthropoda > Insecta > Blattodea > Ectobiidae > Ectobius > Ectobius pallidus. The sequence goes on from CAXKWD010000011.1 coordinate 50,837,127, forward strand.
AATAAGGAAGTTGGGGTATTTCCTCTATTTGAGCTCTAATAACAACCCATAACTTAGTACATAGAATATCTGATTTCATAGACCACAGCAACATACTAGTTAGGTTATTTGTAAAGTCACTACTGACAACTCCTATTGTTTGCTTCTATAACAGGGGAAGTCAACTACGTCTTGTGATGACGTTTGTGGAGCAAGTGCATGCGGATCCCTTGTGTGTGACGTCAGCAAGAGCGCACGGTAGTAGGGGTGTTTAGAGTACGCTAGAACTAGGTACTAGAGGACCTATTCACTTTAGCTCTGTGGGTAGAACAACTTCTGGTTGGAATTACGGAGCATTTTTCAAAGTTAATGCAATCCTGATAGTGTTCTCACTGCAGAACATCTGTTAGTTCTGCAAAACATTCTTCTTCAGTTCGAATCGAGGTTTCAGGATGTGGAAAACCTTTCTCCAATGTTTAAACTTTTTGCTACCCCAAATTCAGCTAATGTCAAAGACGTTCCTTGCCGGTATCAGTTGGAACTGCTAAACTTACAATGCGACGATCTGTTAAAGGACAAATACGAACGTAAAGTAGTCTTGGGTAACTTTTACAGAAATTTCTCTGAAACCAGATTCCCGATACTTGCCGCACGAATATTATGTAATTTGGATCGACATATGTAGCCGAACAATATTTTTCGCTAATGAAATGTGCAAAGCTCAAATCAAGAAGTACATTGTCAAATCACAACCTAAATGTAGTCTTCGATTAAATATTGCTCAAATATTACGTCCCTACATTGATAAACTTGTTAAAGAAAAAAGAGACAGGAAAGTCAGAAAATTGTTACTGTAATCTTGTATCATCTAAGGTGCAGACGAGCTTGTATGGTAATTAATTCAGTTTATTTTTTATTATTTTTATTGTAGTGAATTATGTTAATTCAAATGATAGTATAGTCTATTTTTGTCAAAGAACATTTTGTGGAAAGGCAATTCTTCTTACAGAATAGAAAAATAGAATTATTTATAATATGTTAAACTACTGTGTTGTAATTAACCGATAAACTATCAAGAAAATCGATGATGTTTCATTAACTCTGAAACACGTATTGCGTAAGTTCTAACCCCCTAAATTTCCGCTGCCCGCAATACTAATGCCCCTCTCTTCCCCCTGTTCACTGATGCCATCATTTCACATACTCCTCGCAGAGGTATAACGCGAGCAGCGAGAGCAAAAAGCAGTGACGTCACAGAGCAACCTTCTGTCTTCCCCTGTTCTATAAGAACATTCTTTAAACTGCTGGAACGTAGACTCGTGTGACCTAACGCTTTTCGAATAGAGGATGCGGGTTGGCTTTTTATAAGTAACTTATAAAATAACCTGTCCGCTCAATCGTTTTGTCCCTAATTGTGCAAAAACGACAAGAAGAAAACTGTTTGAACTTCGAATATCCTGCTTAGAAAAAGTTACCGAATTGCAATGGTCAAACAGTCACATTATTTTCTTTTTGCTTTGGCAGTTTACCGCTCGTATTGCAGTTTGAATTATTTATTGATTTTTTTTTTTTTTTTGGTGGAGTTCTGCGGATGCCTCTGCAGTCTTGAATTTAAGCACACGAGGTTTGAGGGGGAGAGGAAGGGGAAGAGAAGGAAAGATCCTTGTTGCTCAAGTTTGTAATTCGGACTTCCACTAAGAGATCAAGATTCAGTTTCAATACAGTAATCCTCTTGCCTTACTACAAAGTACGTGCTTCTCACGTACAACCTGCTTTAGTTCAAAGTTAACATAGTATCGCAAAGAAATAAACATACACAGCTACCGTGTTCATCACCAGATGTAATATATGGGTTACAAATTGCGGAAAATTGTTTGAAATAAAAGTTTTTTGTTCTTAGGTTAAGCACCTCATGATAAAATTTTAACAAAATCGTTAGAGCCTTTTTCGAGAAAATTCCAACAACAAAAAACGTAGAAGAAAGTCGCCGCCAATCTTCGTGCCATATCCCCAAAAGATACTTAAGGCAAGTATAAAATTTTTTTATACGATTTTATGTTCTGGAGCTTTTCAGACACACACACAAACACGTTTCTGAAAATAGAATTTTTAGATTCGGAGAACATCAAAACGTGTATTTATGCTAAAACTAGAGTTCGAATTTTAGGGTCGAATACAATACTTCCTGTACCTACTGTAGCTATACTAGGGGCAGAGGAAGTAAAAATGTTCATATAACAATATAAACTTTAAGAGAATGTCCGTTCACTAGGTTACATTAGGTCCTGGCGGTTGTGATTGTAATTAAGTGCCAGAATGGTATAAATGATTGCATAGGCGTAGCGAGGGGGGGGGTTTTGGGGGTTTGAACCCCCCCCCCCCATTGATTAAAAAAAGGAAAATTGTAAAATTTTTTTAAGTCTGCCCATAAATTGCTTAATACAAGTATAAAGCGTGGGAAGCTTAAAACTCGTTATTTTGCGTCTTAATTTTTAAAATTTTCCGGGGAAGGACCCCCGGAAGCTTAAAACTTGTTATTTTGCATCTTAATTTTTAAAATTTTCCGTGGGAGAACCCCCGGAAGCTTAAAACTCGTTATTTTGCATCTTAATTTTTAAAATTTTCCGGGGGAGGGCCCCCGGACCCCCCTCTCCTTCCATACTCGCCAGACCCCGCGGATGTTATAACCCCCCCCATATGGTCGGCCTGGTTACGCCTATGAATGATTGTGTGGGGGACGGGGAAATACCTGATCCTCTTGTGTATGTCTGTTCGTGTGTCTGTACGCAGATAACTCAAATGCGCTTTATCGGATTTTCATGAAACTTGGAATACGCATTTATTACGTCCATGAGAAAAATTCTACTGATATTGGACCAAATCGGTTGAACGCGTACCGGAGTAATGTACATTTTATGGTAATACATTAGGAAGAATTTATCAAATGCTAATCTGTTCTCATGAAAACATATGGTTTTACAGTGTTCATATACGGCTTTGGAACTTGCAATACAGTTAGCTATGACAAATAACACTATCCACATATTTCTTCACATATGCTTATCATACCAGACCTTTGTTCTTCTGTAAGCCCTGCTTAATGAATCGATCTGGAGTTTAACTCGGAAATCGATTACAAAAATTACTTATTTTCTGCAAATCATAATTGCAGTTATCACTGATTAAGAAAAAGCATTTTGGCACTTTGTTACATCAGTTTACCTGATTTTATTAGTTATTGCAAACAATGAAATCCTTTCTCGTGCAGTTCTATATTTATCCCTGGTCATATAAAAAGTACTACAAAGTCCATTTCATAAACTAAATAAGGGGCGGAAATGTGGAAATTTTAAAATCTTTTGAGACCATCTAATGTTTTTCAGAAGTTGGCGCCTATGTACTAGAGTTTTGGGATTATGCACGCCCCCTGTTAGTGTTAACTTTTACCTGATTTTAGCCGCATTTACTAAATGGTTGAAGTGGTACAATGTCTGAATTACAGCATGGATCCATTGTTCAGACATTTAAAAGGATTCAGGACAATCCAAAAACTAACAAGTTGTCAGTCAAACCGAATTTAAAAAACAATCTCGATTTGGAGCATGTCAGAGAGCAACATACAGAGAAACTAAAAAAAGAAAAATACTGTGTGAAAGGTGTAGTACAGTCAGCCTGATCACCGATGTATTTGTCACCAGTAAGTTCAAATTCATTGTTGAAGGAATAAATTCATTATTACATTATTTCATTAAGGCTTGTTCATAAACCTCACAAGATGATAAGGCATTCATATGATACTCCGATAAAATGCTTGGGTTATTAGCACTAGTTATTATCATAGGTAATCCCACGAGGGTTGACGAGTTTATTGATAGATTCGAGACTGCACAGCGGGAGCGAATTTATCTGATTAAACTCGTCAACTTGATTTGGATTTATTAAGACTATTCCATGAATTAAAATGTAACGGATTATACAAATTGTATACAAAAATGTAACGGATTATACAAATACTTTCGTACTTTGTTATATAAAAACAAAACTAACAGCTGCGAGTTCACGGCATACTATGAACCAACCATCCATGAATCGATTCGAGTTACCATGTCCTTGTTGTGACCAGTGCTACCAATCGTGTATATAAGACATAGACAGGTAAGCTAACAGCAAAACAGAATAAAAGCACACGAACTGGCTTGCACCGAATTGAAATTGTGTTTTTAATCGATGTACATTTATATTATTTGAATTTCCAAACTAGTTATGTTCCGTAAAATAATCTGTTTTCGTGCTGTTTTATGGCAAAATGCGACGTACACTGCACACTGCACACTGATCCTTACGTGTCCAGTACGAGCAGCCCATTTTATGAGGTAAAACACCTTCCTCATATTAATAGCAAGCCTTTTATAAGATAAACGATCGTGGTTGGTCTATATCCAGGGAATTGCTAAATGTTATTGGTCAGTATCAAACCCGCGGCATATGAGTGGAATAGTCAGGTAAAACAACATTCTGAAATAATACGTTTGTTTCCAGTGCACAATTTTAATCCACATTGCAGGAAATAAGGCAGTAATATGGTGAGATATTAGTTATTCACAATTAATGAGCATTCCTCCAAAATAACATTAATATGAAGGCGTTTTGAAACACCTTATGTTAGTATTAATGAATAATCTTTTTATGTTAATATACTAAAGTTAAAGTACTCCGTTGTTTTATATTATTTCATTGTGAAATACGTTTAAGGTTTACATTCTCTGATTGAGAGCACTGATGTTGTTCTTATTCTTATTTCTGTATTTTCATCTGGTTACATGTTTTATTGTATTTGTATTACTAAACTACCATACCCTAGGTCTACTGCTTTATGTAAACAGTGACGGTAATTATCACTTATCATTATTAATGTAGAATCCAGAGACTCATCTGCTTAAAGATTTATCCTGTGTTAACATTAGTAGTCAATGGCATAGTCTGAAGCAAAACAGACCGTTTAAATTTACTGCAACAGGTTTCAAATTAATTTAGACAACGGATTGTTCAGCCTGAATGTATATTCAAGAAAATGGCCATTATTTCATTGCAAATTTAGTTTCAATTTTCTCATACGTCATATTATTAATTAGAAATTCCCTCTGATATCTAAGCATCAAGACAATAAATCCTGCTTAGTCCTTGGTGCTGGCTATTAAGAGTAAGCCGTGTAGCCCATATATTACATTTGGTGGTGAACACGGTAGTTGTTTATGTAAGTAAATAAGCCAGTAAAGAATATGTTTGACCAGTGCAGCAAATGACTATTGTTTTCATGTAAAAATAATATTCATAAAAAGGATTTCAGGTAGAAGATAGTAGAGATGTTCAAGTTGATTAATAAACTACACAATAATATGAAAATAATAATTGTTACATTCACCTGCATTGCGGATTTTACTAATAGGCCTATTAATAATAATAATAACAATAATACTTAAAATGTTGAACTATACAGTTAACTTAATAGATTTGAAAATATACTGTTTACTCACTTTTGAACTTACTGTTATCTAAGGGTTTAGAATCATGCTGTTTAGTAGGCCTACTGTTTTGTTCGATCAATAAAATAATACCTTCCTCCTCAACAACTTCAAGGTTTTTAATCCTAGGCCTTTTCGGTTACGTTCAACGTCTTCAACGAATCTCTCTTGTAGAGTTTACATTGAGTAAGAATAAAACTCCAACACTGGCATCATTTTTCATTAAAACTTAAGATGTTCTTAAATCAAGGCCTTCTCCCTATTTTTCTTTTTCAACATCGTGTAGCACGACGTGCCCCGCAAGAGTTCTTTTACAAGCCTGAAAATCTTCAGAAATAAGTCTGTCAGATTTATGTACAGGTAGGGGGAAAAAAAGCGGACGGACTAAAATATCTAAGTTGCCGATATGAGCCACTGTGCATGCCTAGCGGCATTCATACGATACAGGGAATGTATTGAAATTTGTTCTAGTGTCGACTGTTGACTTAGCCCATTTCGAAACCCCGAATATGGTTTCTAATCGTATTGTTTTATAACTGAATATATTAATTATTAATATTATTATAAAATGCTAACACAAATTGTAATATATTCAGCTACAAGAGTCGGTCCGCTTTTTTTCCCCTACCTGTACACATACACACCATAGGCCTGGGCCGGTATTAAACCCGCGACCTTGAGCACATTAAGCCAGCGCCTTACTCGCTGCACCACCCAAGCTTATTCCGTATACTGTCTGGCAGCCATTTTTATGCCGTGAGACCAATAAACGCATATAGCATGACTTTTATTTTAAATGCTGGTGTCTAAAAAAATAAATTTTCACATTTGAAAACGCTCCAGAAGCGTAAAGATCTGATGGAAATTACTACACATGTTCATGAATAACTAGTGATGAGTGTACATATGTATGAAGGCGTTACCTGAAGTTTCACACCAATTGGAATTCCACCTTAATGTTTTAATTAACAGAAAAATAGAAAATTTAAGAAGAAAACTCGTTCCAAAAATCATTGAAACTAAACTAATAAAAGATAGCTTAAAATGTCAAATCAAAGCATTTCAGCTATGGAAAAGTTATCAATGATCTGTATGTCCTAATGATCATTGAACGTACTGATTTGCCTTGCATTTGCATATTTTAAAATTGTCATATTTAAGAAACTAATGGCATAATTGGTTTGAATTTTGGGGGTTATTACTACTGATATATTCATAAATTTATAGTAATAAAAATCCAGTGAAGCATTTTTATTTTTCAAAACTTAATTCCTGAATCTCTTCGAGAATATTTATTTTTAAAAACAGGAACGTTACAAATGTAAATGCATTTAATTTATCTGAACTTGAACCAGAAATTAAGTACTTAAAAATCATATGAGCACGCATTTTTATGATTTCCTGCTCATCTGTTATTGTTGTTGTGTCGTCATCACTGCTGGAGGAGATGTTGACCTGACCCACTTGAATCCGCAGAATTTTAACAGACTTGCGTGTGTTTTTAGCTGTGACGTCAGCTATGCGCAACAATATCGATTCCTTCCGAAAGCACGACCTTGATCCTTGACCATCGTGTCGATGTCATGTCCAATCTCTTCGTCCGATGCTAACCAAAATTTAGGGTCAGTGATACTAGCCATGATAAACTTGTTCAGAAAGGCGATTGAAATCCTGCTGGCGAAAGGTTGATAATAGCGATTTTGATATTGAAGTTGCATGTGCACAGAGGAAAAGGTATGGATGTGATTCACCCCCCGACGATGATTATACAGGGTGTTTATAAAATCACCATTTCTGTTTTAACACTACAAATTTTAATTTTTTTGCAGATAATCTAAAGCAGGGGAAGACAGAAGGTTGCTCTGTGACGTCACTGCTTTCGGCTCTCACTGCTCGCGTAATACCTCTGCGAGGAGCATGTGGAATGGTGGCATCAGTGAACAGGGGGGAAGAGAGGGGCATTAGTATTGCGGGCAGCGGGAATTTAGGGGGTTAGAACTTACGTAATACGTGTTTCCGAGTTAATGAAACATCAATCGATCTTCTTGATAGTTTATCGGTTAATTACAGCACAGTAGTTTAACATATTATAAATAATTCTATTTTTCTATTCTGTGAGAACAATTGCCTTTCCACAAAATCTATGTTCTTTGACAAAAATAGACAATACTATCATTTGAATTAACAAAATTCACTACAATAAAAATAACAAAAAAATGAACTGAATTAATTACCATACAAGCTCGTCTGCACCTTAGATGATACAAGATTACAGTAACAATTTTCTGACTTTCCTGTCTCTTTTTTCTTTAACAAGTTTATCAATGTTGGGACGTAATGTTTGAGCAATATTTAATCGAAGACTTACATTTAGGTTGTGATTTGACAATGTACTTCTTGATTTGAGCTTTGCACATTTCATTAGTGAAAAAAATTGTTCGGCCACATATGTCGATCCAAAATTACATAATATTCGTGCGGCAAGTTTCGGGAATCTGGTTTCAGAGAAATTTCTGAAAAAGTTACCCAAGACCACTTTACGTTCATATTTGTCCTTTAACAGATCGTCGCATTGTATGTTTAGCAGTTCCAACTGATACCGGCAAGGAACGTCTGACATTAACTGAATATGGGGTAGCAAAAAGTTTAAACATTGGAGAAAGGTTTTCCACATCCTGAAACCTCGATTCGAACTGAAGAAGAATGTTTTGCAGAACTAACACATGTTCTGCAGAGAGAACACTATCAGGATCGCATACTTGCATTAACTTTGAAAAATGCTCCGTATTTCAAACCAGAAGTTGTTTACCCACAGAGCTAAATTAGGTCCTCTAGTACCTAAATCTAGCGTACTCTAATTTCTAAACACCCCTACTACCGTGCGCTCTTGCTGACGTCACACACAAGGGATCCGCATGCTCTTGCTCCACAAACGTCATCACAAGACGTAGTTGACTTCCCCTGATCTAAAGCAATGCACACAATAGAAGAAAGAATGGCTGTTGTTTTCTACCTACTGCGTGGAATGACATATGATGAAGCGCGGGACAATTTCACACGCAAATTTCACAAACCAGTTCCTACCAGACTTGCCATTAAGAACATGGTGAATAAATTCAAGCGAACTGGTAGTGGTACTGACGAACAGCGAACTGGGAGACCGCCTGTAGCAGATGAAACTGTTCAAAGGATTCAGGAAGCGATTACACGCAGCCCCTCAGCATCAACCAGAAGACTAAGCAGGGAACTTAGTATCGCACACACCACTGTGTGAAAAACACTGCGATTCAAATTGCATAAACATGCCTATCATATTCAGATTGTTCATAAACTTGAAGATGAAGACTATGCCGCCAGACAAGCTATGTACTATGACTTACTGGATGCTGGGGCTTTATCTATCAGGTGAAAATCACTGTTCTTGAACAATTGAAAAACCGCACTTATGTCGCTGCGGAACAGATAACGCCAGATATGTTAGCAAGGGTGTTTCGGGCTACAGAGGAACGATGAGACTTGTGTTTAGATTTGCAGGGTCATCACGTTGAAATGTATTGAATTTGTGTTCAAACTGTCTAAACGTATGTTCATGTTGTTTAAAGTTTATAAAAACGTGTTTAAGTGGAAAACGGTAAGTGACCTTATCAACACCCGGTACTAGGAGTGCTATCACTTCTAACTCCAGTTGCGCAATAAGCCAGACAACGATGTTTCTTTACAATGAAATAAATTTCCTCATATCCATGACATACTTTTCAACAAATAAGTATTTTAATATTGTGGTTAAAAAACCTGAATTTGGCAAGAATTCCTTCTTTTTGTACCTGTATTTCACAACAAAATTTTCTCTCCGGCAATAAACCAAGAACAATCGTATCTTATTTAAATATTGATATTTCCAATAAATAGGCCTACTTCTTCACAGTATTCTTGTTATTCTAGGTGCTTATTAGACTATAAGTCTAGAGCAGGAGTTTGTAATTGGCGGCCCGCTAGGCCTTTTCTTGTGGCCCTTGGAAACTGAAAAATTTATAATAATTTAATATACTAAACTGTATCACGTGTTTAGTTTTATTGAAATTAATTTTAATTTGTAATATATTTGTTTTTGTTGCCTAATTTAAGAAACTCAGGTCCAACTAAAATACACATCTTAGAATTTTATAAGATAAATACTGGTATATGATACCAACAAAATAGGATTACTAAAATACTTGTTTAAAGGTATTGAAAAAGAAAATTTATATTTAATTTTACTACATTTTCGGTTCATTATTTTCAATTTGTGTAACTTTTTCCTAAAATAATTTTGCGATCCGTCATCCAGTCTTGGAGATAATATTGGCCCTCGGACCTTAAGTTGTAAACCTAAATGTGTGGAGCCTGTCACTACATTCTCGTGATACACGAGAGCCTTTTCGTGGGTGGCCGTGAGGATAGTGGCTAGACGGATAACTAGAAGGTGCAGAATAAATGAACCCAATGTTGGTTTCTTTTTTATTATTGACACTGTTAAGTTCCCAGGACGTTCATTTTAACTTACGAATGTCTCCTAGGGAAGAGAGAATGTCCCACTGATATGGGACCAGCTGTTACAATAGCTGGGAACTGCAGGTTAACTTGTAGTCCGCACCAATCCTCATGGGCTTGGTGAGAGAAATGAACGTGGTAAGACACTGAGCACTTTTGCTGTTGAACATGGTTTCGTAATACTTAACACATTTTTTGAACTCCCACCCAGAAGACTGTACACTTGGAAATCACCAAAAAATACCCCTGATAACATAATCCGAAATCAGATTGACTACATCATAGTAAATGAAAGATACAGAAAAATTTTTACTTCGGTTAAAACATATCCTTGAGCTGACCTACAGACAGACCACACCCCTTTGGTTGGAGTGTTCAGGGTAAAACTGAATAGAATCAATAAGAATGTGACATTAAAATATGATTTAAGAAAATTGAAAGAACCATCGGTAAAAAGTGGGGTGGAAAACAAACTGAATGAAAATCTCAGAGCACCATCTGATGATGTAAACGTAGGGGAAATGAGTACTAATTTATGTGAAAGAGTCGAAACCACAAAAAAGAACTATTACAGCCTGAAACAAAGAAGAAGAAGTCGTGGATGACGGACGAAATGTTACAATTAATGGACCAAAGAAGCTACAGAGTAAATCCAGATGAATACAGAACACTGAACAAAATTATCAAGGAGAAAATCAGAGAATCAAAAGAAGATGAACTGAATAAAAAATGCTGCGAGATTGGTACTTTACAAAGTAAATATGACATTTGAGATGTGGCTGTACAGGAGAATTCTAAGAGTGCCATGGACAGATAAAATTACTAACAATGACATTCTCCGCAAAATGAAGAAAGAAAAAGAAGTTCTAAATACAGTAAAATGCAGAAAACTACAATATCTCGGCCATATAATGAGGAATGGAAGCAGGTATAAACTGCTGAAGAACATTCTTCATGGAAAGATCCCTGGTAAAATAGGACGAGGAAGAAGAACATCTTGGCTTGGAAACTTAAGGACATGGACTTCACACACGAGTGAGGAACTCTTTCGAACAAGCAAAAGTGATGGTTACGTGTTGGTGGTTGGGGGAAGGCCAGCGGTGCTACTGGGGTTCATACACTCTTTGCTTATCTTCGTTCCAAACACAGGGATAGGTTTGGCGAGGTTTAAGACATAGGGGTTTAAGATAGATTGACCAGTCAAAAGAAAATACATTTGAAACATCTACGCAAAGGTTCGGTTACTTCACAAACGGAAACAGCAACGTTACCAACATTCGTACTAAATTTTACTTAAACCAATGGCTCTCGACAGCCTGAAATATTCGTTATAAATATCCCACTTGTGAGCAACATGATAAGGTAAAGGGGTCATTCCATATTAAATCAACAAATGGGCGTTGCCGCACCATTTTTGATTTTGATGAAATTTGGTAGGTGATGTGTACCAGTCTTCTGAACCCCAAAACAAATCTTGTTATACCTCAAAAAAATTTTACTCCTGAGATATAGGCATTTGTTTGGGACACGAACAAGCAAAAAATGTAATTTCAGACCCATTTTCTGAAAGCCGTAGAATTTCTATTTGAATCAGTAGGATGATCAAATAGGGCTCATTGGAAAGCTTAAAGAATGAACTTTCATTTGTGCATACTAAATTAGATTTAAGTTAAGTCTAAACACACGTTTCTAGGGCTCTAATCTTCGTTCGTGAACTGTCGTTTTGCGTAACTTTAGACATTAAAAAAACAATGAAGGACATGGAGTAACAGGCCAATTTGTTTTCATGTTACACTTATGTATGAGGAGTATTTGTAGGAAAAAACTGAGCTGTTACTGGTGGTCCTTCACCCTGAAAAATTTGCTTAAACTTCGAAAAAAATGTAAATCGGACTTTTTCTCGGTCTCAAAAAGTAATGTGGGACAGGTGATAAAAATCTGAAAATGCCAATATGAGAAGCCCTTATAGTGTACTTTAAAATAAAAACAAAATCATTTTGTGACCCGAAGGGATAGAGGAGCTATAAGCCTTTGAAATATCAAGAAAACAACACTTGACCGCTACTGAAAATAGGCTAAGCAGATAGGATAATTACCACAAAATTTAATTTAAATTTACATAAAATATAAAACATTTATTTACAAATGAGAATTTTCCTCAGTCATACAAATTTCTGATTTTTTGTAATTTTTCTAACAATTTTTCACATTTGACTTCTTTTTAAGCTACATTGATGGCAATTTCAAGTACTGTATTTAGAAACCATTCTTATCCTGGTTTATTAGGTGTAGGTACTGCGTTAAACTCTACTCTTCTATACAGTATATTGAATTATATGTTAACTGTTATAAGTTCTGGACACGCACTGTTCATTGGAGTCTGGTTGCTGACCAAGTCATGTTCGAATATGCATAGCTTCATATGATCCAGCCCCTCTGTTCAATGCTGTCCACTATCCACTTACTGAGCTGACTCACAGCAAGTAGGTTGTGTTTGTGCTTCATTATCTTTTGATTAGTTTATTTATTTTTTAAAATTATTACTATTATTTTGTGCTGAATACATGCTATTGAAATTGTTACCAGTATATTACTATGATTGAGTGTTCTTGTGCTGTTGGCATCTTCAAAGGAGTGGTATCTCATAAATTATCTTACTCTAGGTCTTCAGTACTCAATACTATTTCCGAGTTCACTGAAGAACAAAAAAACATTATTTTCAATTAGAACTGGTTGCGATGATATAAAATGTTTCACAAGGCTGAATTTTTGGACAGATACTTCCAAATCTTGTGTATGGTCTTGCTCTGACCCCTACAGTGTTCACTCAAAACCTATTAAAAATATCTCTCAGATAAATATCAATGACACTTTCCATGTGCAGTCCTGAGCTGAAATTAATCACAGGGAAGGTATTGTGCACAAAATGTTAAAAAAATTAAAAATCCAAAACAAGGCACAGAGACCGGTACTGACAGTGAAGATGAATGCCCAGACATTTATGAACCTGAAGCCATTCTTGTTGAAACAGTTAGGCCTAATGATGCTTGTTCAGTCCTTGGTATTTCTCCTGTTAAGGTGCAGAAGCTTTCAGTTGAAGCTAGACCCTCAGTGTTAACAAATAAAGTTAGTAAGATAGTCAAATCTATAACAGGAAAGTTAAGCAAGTCTTTTGATTTGAACATTTCAACTGATAATGAGGAATTTTCAATGAACATGCAGCCTGCCAGTTTAGCGAATGAGTACAAGCAACTAATTCACAAGCTTAAAGAAAGAAATGAAAGATGCATCAACTACTAAAGAACATTGTAAGTTTAGCTCCTGGAGTAGTTGGAGTATTAATATAGTTCAGAGTGAGTTTAATGTCAGCCAATACTTAGCCCGCCAGTCAAGAAATTTAGTGAAAAAGAACGGGATTTTGACACAGAATAAGGAAAACAGGACTAGGAATAAACTTGATGAAGTTTCAGTCAAAACTGTACAAGACTTCTACGAAAAAGATGAGTACAGCAGAATGATGCCAAGGAAAAGGGACTGTGTATCTGTTAGAGGACCTAATGAAGAAAAAGGTTAACATACAGAAAAGGTTAATTTGATGTGACCTTAAAGAGCTTTATGCAGCTTTTAGTGTTTAATGCATTACCTACATCCAAAAAACCAGGATAAGAATGGTTTCTAAATACAATAGTTGAAAATACAGTACTTGAAATTGCCATCAATGTAACTTAAAATGAAGTCAAATGTTAAAATTTGTTAGAAAAATTACAAAAAATCAGAAATTTGTATGACTGAGGAAAATTCTCAATTGTAAATAAATGTTTTATATTTTATGTAAATTTAAATTAAATTTTGTGGTAATTATCCTATCTGCTTAGCCTATTTTCAGTAGCGGTCAAGTGTTGTTTTCTTGATATTTCAAAGGCTCATAGCTCCTCTATCCCTTCGGGTCACAAAATGATTTTGTTTTTATTTTAAAGTACACTATAAGGGCTTCTCATCTTGGTATTTTCAGATTTTTATCACCTGTCCCACATTACTTTTTGGGACCGAGAAAAAGCCCGATTTACATTTTTTTCGAAGTTTAAGCAAATTTTTCAGGGTGAAGGACCACCAGTAACAGCTCAGTTTTTTTCCTACACATACTACTCATACATAAGTGTAACAGGAAAAAAAACTGGCCTGTTACTACATGTCCTTCATTGTTTTTTTAATGTCTAAAGTTACGCAAAACGACAGTTCACGAACGAAGATTAGAGCCCTAGAAACGTGTGTTTAGACTTAACTTAAATCTAATTTAGTATGCACAAATGAAAGTCCATTCTTAAGCTTTCCAATGAGCCCTATTTGATCATCCTACTGATTCAAATAGAAATTCTACGGCTTTCAGAAAATGGGTCTGAAATTACATTTTTTGCTTGTTCGTGTCCCAAACAAATGCCTATATCTCAGGAGTGAAATTTTTTTGAGGTATAACAAGATTCGTTTTGGGGTTCAGAAGACTGGTACACATCACCTACCAAATTTCATCAAAATCAAAAATGGTGCGGCAAAAAATTATCTTAAAATTTGTTGATTTAATATGGAATGACCCAAAGCTTAATGAAAGTAAAATGTTCCCGCGGACCCCCTTTCAATCTCTCGCGGCCCCCGGGGGTCCGCGGACCACAGGTTGGGAAACGCTGAAATAGAGTATTGTGTTTGAAAATAAAATTACATGAAGACAGAAAAAAAAGCAGTGCGCAGATAACTTGATTAATATTAGCACTTTAAGAGAAACATCCCTTGATATGTTATTTATTTTACATTTAAAACTTAAATTTAACATCAGACATCCCTAGTAAACTACTACTTGTGTGGTTAAGAAAAGCAAAAATGTTATTACTTGTATCTATGTTTTCAGTAGAAATACGAGAGGGCTTCATAAGATAGATTTCCCATGTCTCTACAATTTATTATGATTAATATACAGATGTTGTTTTCCATGAAAATGCAGTATTTGAACTTCAACGTTCCCGGTGATAGTTTAAATTAACCTAAGTAAAACTGCATGTCCCGTCGTTTTAGCCTCCTTAAGGGCATAGGTTCATCTGTCAATTGATATTGTATTTTCACTGCAATTGTTAATTAGTTTTTCTGTTGTTACAGGCGGGCACTCGCGCTTCCAGCCATGGCTCAGAGAAGCGCTGTCAGGTACAGTCCATCATTATATCATTCTTGTAATATATATTATCTATATGCCCATTTTATTCCTCTTCTTTTGTTGATTTTTATATATTTAGTGTTTACTGTATATATTTTTCTTTCATAACCCAGGGAAACCGTTGTTGTCGACTTAACTACGACGTCAAATGTCAGGTATGCTGGTTTTTGTTATTGATGGTGTTGTTATTAATATTATTACCATCGTCATTATCATTATTATTATTATTATTATTATTATTATTATTATTATTATTATTATTATTATTATTATTATTATTATTATTACTGTAGCTATCGTTCTGATTTACTTGTTACTTAGAAATTGGTTATATTTGACGCTTACATTGTTTTATTCATTGCTTCTTACACAGTGGTCCGAACCGGCCTTCTACTGGACGAGAGAGATCCAGGTACTAGACACTTAATATTTCTTATGTTTCATCACTCTTATTGTTAATTTATTTGAAGGGTACACGTGCAAAAGCGGATGATAAAAATTTTCAAAATTTACAAGAGAACGCTGTTAAAGAGTAGAACAATAATCTTCGCTTACTATGCAATGTAATATTGCAACTATCATGGTTTAAGGCGTAACTAGCTTAAACTGTAACACTGAAGTTCGTATGTAATACCATAATTTCGACCTTCAACACAATGAAAAATGAAATAAAGGAATCATTGCAAGGTAGTTTATTCTTAAAATGTTAAGATTATTAAATTTGTCATAATATTATCAAAAATTCATGCTGAGCGCGTTCAATAAAATAATTATATAATATCTTAATCTTACTTTTTTTATATTGCCTAGGCTTTTCGCTTTCACAAGACCATCATGCGAGCATCTGTATTACAAATATTTGTTTTTGTGATCTATAGTGGCTTAAACATTTTTCAAGTTTACATGTATATTAAGTACTTTATATGAATCTGCATTTTACACTTCTCTGCAACAATATTTAATTAATTACATTTCACAGTATTTTAATATAGTAATTTAAAATGTAGATTTATATACAGAGAGATTATTTTTGCAATGTGCCCAGAACTCACGGCCCGCGCTGTGGCCTGGAAACAAGTCGTCGGACGGTAAAGGCTTATCTACATAACTCCTCAATTTAAACGCACGTATTTCTGAATTAGGCCTACAGTTAGAATAATCACCAACATTTGTCATAGAAGATGTTCAAAATGATCTCTACCGTCACACATTTCTGACATCTTTCAAGAAGGTCTGCATTCACACGCATTATTTCTTCTTGTGAAATTGCTGCAATTTCTCTTATGTTCTCAGCAGCGGCACGGAGATCCGAAGATCCTGGTTCAAATCTCGGCTATGGCGTTAAATTTTTTAGTCTGACTCTACTTTTGCACCTTGACCTACACACGGTCAGTATGAAAGAACTATCGTTCCACTGTGACCTACTAGTGGTTTACTATGAAGCCTGGGCTTCTAAGTACTTAACGGGTTGTAAGTCGCCACTGTGTTGGTATCTCATGTTGAGAACGCCTGGTGGCACACTGGGATATGTGAGTCAGTTGGAGAATTTAATGTTCTGCCGGCACGTTACCATGGTAGCTCAATGGTAGAGCTGCGGCACGGAGAGCCGAAGATCCTGGTTCAAATCCCAACTATGGCATTGTTTTATCAGTTTAGTTTAAGCCAAATGTGTTTTGAAAGTGTTATAGACGCACCTTTTGCACTTGTGCCCTTCCTTTGCGTTCTGCTCATAAATTAACTATAAATGAGCTTTAAATGCATAGACATTTAATTTGGCTTCTGATACATTTTCCTGTTGTAATTGTATACTATTATCGAGAAAAAATAAAACGAAAAAATAACTAATGTTTGTGACGTAACCTAGTACGCGGTATGCACCGTACAGTCGTAACACTACATTTCTGTTCACTACGTAAGAATCGATCTCATATATATGCGACTTCTAATTGTGTTATATAATCTGGCATTTGTAGGCGTACTTCCTTCAAAACATGTTAAAAGACCAAACTTTATTCTTGGTGTTATTATTTATTTTTTTCTGACTGTTTGTCATGATTAGGCAAAAGTAAGAAATGTAGTTAAGGAGAAGTAACATGGGACCCAACAAATGAACCCTTTTCTAACGTAATAAATCTGAGGAAATGGATATTCCTGTTGTCACGTATACATTGAATCTACGGCAAGGCAACTGTCACGACAGGAACAGGGGATCATGACCCTAATAATGGTTCTTTATATTAAAAGGGTTGCCAAAATATACGTCGATTTCATAATATATAGCCTACTATTTTCCTCCCTGCGGACCGCTGGTACGTCACATTTAATAGCGTATTATAGTAAGGTGTCCAAAAAGTAGAGATATCAATAATTATCATTTCTTAAATACGAAAAGTATGTAAAATAAGGTGGTCTTTTTTTTAATAAACTGAATCTCATTTTTATAAAAATACCACTTCTCCGTATGCTATATTCGGTATACTGGTTTTAGTATCAAATTGTTAGGATTTATGCAAAATTAAAAAAAAAATCATTGTCCACATCATTATTTGTACTTTGTTATTTAATTTTTGCTATACTTTTAAAAATATGTTATTTTGATTATTTTAGTTGCTACGAGATAGATATTGTGTAGTGATTTAGTTTACTGTTTAATTTATAGCCCCCGTGCACTCAGGCCCAATATGACTAGTACTTCCACACAGACATCAGGGGACAGAGAGAGGTATGTTGTCTTTCTTTTCTTATTACTTGGTATTGCTATAAAATTATTATTTACCGCCTTTCAAAATGTTCATTTGTTTTAATAGTATTTTTTTTAAATTAGGGATGGGGCATAAATCATGGGAACTATTTTTTTCTTTTGAAAACAGGGAACCATTTTGAAATATACAAATGAAAGAGCAGAGTAAGGAATGTATGTATAATGCTGATTATGGGTACTAGATGTAGGATAGTGAAGGAACAGTCAACAGACACCCATAAACATCCCCACCCGACTGCATCGTGCCACTCTAATGAATTGCGGTGGTTGCAAGCATCAAAGCACACTCACACATGCCCACTCATTGACCCCCTAAAGTTCTGTATCGATAGGCATTATTACCAAAAGCTTTCATCAGCTCCTCGTAGTATACTCTGGCATTTCTCCCTCAGATAGTGACTATTTTGCCGAAAGAATGCTGATTACATCTTGTCATATCCGTTCTGCACGGCAGCTGACTCACAACTAAGTAACCACCGCCTCTATACGTACAGTGTAACCACACATCACAATGCTGACAAATGATGTGTACATATATTAGAGATGCACACTTTCCCGTAACCTACACCTTACGTTCGCCTTACCGTGAGAAAATAATAGCTGCCGTGACTTATGATCCATCTCTCGTATTTCAGACAATGTGTGTAATTTGAAACCATATTGAGTTGGAGCAGGTACTCTACAGATTTATACAGTCATAGAACGCATTTTTCATGCATCAAGTTTTTTAAGCGATCCGAATATTGGAGATGAGTTTATGCGGTTAAAACTTAGCTCGTTAACTAAGGAAAAAACTAATCGGATAACAATTATCACTTTCATTGTATCCTACGATTACGATTAATTATAATAACCAAGATAACTGGAAATAGTGTTCAGTTTAAATATGTGTCCAGATAACAATAGACTATTAACTGTTTCCCTTCTCTTTAGTTTTCCGTGCAGATAACGCTTATCCAGTTATCCGTCCCAGTTGTAGCCCATATAATCGCTTATAGTAGAAGCCATTTAGGCGGAAAATGAAAATTGCATGGTATAGTTTATTCTAGAATATGCAAGCCTCAGTTTTTTGTGCTACCCAAATATTTCCCCCTGCTACTTAACAATAGGAATTATTGAATAATAGGTGACCCTCATTAAAGGCCTAGAAGCAATACTGACAGGTTTCGTTTTTTTTCTGGAGACTGTTCAGTCCAATGCCCTGTATCATGCTGAATAGTTTCACCCGTTGTGTTAGTGTATAATAACAATAGATTCCCTTTTCCTACCCAGGCGTAAAATGGTTCTCTACTGACTCTGGGATAAGCGAACAATAAGCGACCGTCATTAGGAGAGGACACATTGTAAAAGCTTTCCTGAAATACTCTCCGAGCCTTGGGCGGTGGAGTGAGACGAGGCTTTTGTGTTTTGGAGTAAACTATACACTTTAACCGAACTGGTCAGATAAAGAGTTCAGAAGTACCATAGTACCCAAAAGAATACAGTGCATGCCGCTTATTGATCACTTCGGGATGCAGCTAACCTGATAATATTAACTCATTGATAACTGTAGCCGAAGGGATTAAATGAAGGTTATTTATTCACCAGCTTCATAGGCCCGGCGTCGGGAACAAGCATACCCTCATACATATTAATATTCAATTTTACATTATGCAAGCTAAAATACCGATTTTGAACCATTTTTTCTGTGAATAAACATAGTGTGTAATTATGGAAAAGCTGAAAATTTTTCATTGCTTTGAAGACATGGAACCTATTGTCTTCGAACTCCGTTTTTAATTTACCTAAATTAGCTTCCACGACATTACTGAGAGGCTGTAGGCAAGGAAAATGTTACAAGTGTTTTTCAAACAGATTTCTTGTTAACAACTTCGTATCGGCCCGGTATGAGCAAAGGAGGGAGGGTTGTCCCTGAGGTGGTATTGCGTCACATCATCAGCCGGTACACTTTTGCCAATCTCTGCTGCAGTGTATATTATGCTATTTTTATTTTAACAGTAATCTGCATGACAAAACTGTCAGAATAACAGTGGTAGTATTATGTCCATTAGTCATGTGACCGTAATAAAATTGTGGCTAGTGACATCGTCCACCAAATAAATCAAAAGCTGCAGCTTAACTGTGGAGTCAAACATGTTTTTTTGCTTACAAGAGAAAATTAGGTAATGCCACTCCCTCGAACTGGTCATCCTGTGAGCTAGGAATAGTATCGCTACCTCCAGTACAACACAATACAGTTGAGTTAGAAACGAAACCCTTAAAATGAAATTTTGAATGACGTACAATACTTGGAAATAAAGTCGCAAAAAGGAAAATGTGATAACATAAACAGAATCTTTGATCACAATAAACAGCATTTTTACTATGTATCAGTAGTAATCCGTACGGGACTTCATACAAATGATAACATTACCCGATTGATAACATTATACGCGATTACATTAAGCTGCATTCACTGTAGGCCTATATAGTGTATTTCTATTTCTGAGATTCTGTTATTCACTTCACGCACGTGTGTTGCATATGGGTATAATGTTTTCTTCGATAGGAAAGACCCTGAAAAACTTACATGCATAAATAATCAAACACAAACATCTGTTGTATTCAAAGTGTGCCAAGCTTAACACAATACTATTTTGTATTGGTGCACTTCATTCTTGATCTCCTGCTTAGTAACAATCGATACTTCCATCTCACGGTTCTACAATTTGTTACTACTCATAGCGCATATTCATATTTTCGTTTGTTACTGAAAATCTAGCAGGCGCAACTAGTTTCTGGAACTGATCTTTGGGTTTGGTAAAATGACACACCAGTGTCGTAAGTAATGCGGTAAGTTAGGTTGCCGGCTCTGGGTACTGAAATTCTAATTTCCACCACAATAGCATGACAAATCTTGACAAAGCAATTACATTTCTTAAGTAATTTCTAGTTGCCCTCTGGTCACAGCCTAGGTACCGATGAAACATTGTTTTATATAAATGTTAGTCCATATACATTAAGCGTTTTGCTTGATGGTTCTGTTAAGAATGATTTGTTTATTTTTTTGAAGTTCCAAGCGTGAATACAAATTCCCAACACCGAATTTGGCGGGATAGCACAAGTTCGTTTGATTTATTTATTCACGTTAATCATTTTTTATTTCTTTCTTGATTAGTATCTAATTAGTTCAGTCATAAGAGGTTGTAGAGAGAACTTCCTTACAGGGCTGTCTTTGGAGTTGTTACGAGGTAAACATACTAAAAAACCTTGGAACCATCAGATGGACAGGCACAGCAGAGCATACGGAAGGTCTTTTTTTGTGTTTGGTTATATCTAAGAACGGTGGATCATAGAGAGAAATGTAATCTATTCAAAATGCAAGCTGATAAAATGCCCTACAAGATTCTTTCTTTCTTTCTTTCTTTCTTTCTCTCTTTCTTTCTTTCTCTCTTTCTTTCTTTCTTTCTTTCTTTCTTCCTTCTTCATTCCCAACTGCTGTCGATATATCCGCCAGAGAAGATAGCAAATTTTCGAAAAAATATTTTTTACCTCAAGCTTTTCGGAGAACTTGGTTTTATAGCAACATCCTCGTAAAGAAATTGTAGTGGATTACATTCTATTTAAAATGGGTGGGATTTATATTAAGATGATCAAAATTGATAGGAATTTACACTTTCGCACTTTCTCTTTATTTACGAGTTGTATCTTAGTATGTAAACTGTATATTATGTATTTATACCGTGAAGCCTGAGAAGAATGCGATATGTAATAAACAACCATTCAGTAAAATTGCATTTATTAAAACACGATCATATTATTGCTAGTGCAGTACATGTAATGGGAAATAGATTTTAATTATTGTAGACAATTTTAATGTATTTATGTAGACGACTAAGAATATAATTGAACATTCAAGAGGCGTAGTTAACATTTAAATTATAGACTTAATCACAAATAGGTTTCTTTGTTTAAGAGATAATTTGATATTAGCCTTGTAATCGAGCATGCATTTTAAAATAAAACGTAACAGCGCATTACCTGATCAGTGGTTCGGTGGAATTGACCTTGTCTGTCGTTCTTACAAATACCAAACTCCGCCAATTATGTGATGTTTGTAACATTTTTTGTATTAAATTTTCACGAGAACTACAAACTTTAATGAAACCCGGAAAGGGAAATTTATTCATTACTCAGTCTCTAAAGATATGAGAAATACTAGAACACTACGTATATTAAACTTATTGAGTAAAGCTTGGCAGTGCTGAAGTTGGGAATTTATTCCCAGGTATTTACTTATTTATTTTCTTTTATGATACCAAACATTATAGTCAAATTACCTTTTTAAATGAATCACATAGAAATTACATTACAATAACAACCAATGCAACCAACTTCGTCGCGTAGGCTACGCATTGAATCTACGGCAACCATCAGGAAAGGAAACTGTCGCGACAAGAATAGGGTATCATGACCCTAATAATGATTCTTTATTTAATAAGGGTTTCCAAAATGCACGCCGATTTCATATGTACTGTTTTCTCCCTTCGTTCATGCCGGAGCGATGAAGAGTAAATTTTTAATTTGCTGGAGCGCCTTTCCGGCCCTACTTCAGCACTGAAGCGTGGTAGAATTTAGGGACAAAATGTTTATTTCTGAGAAAAGTTCTCATGGGATGAATGTGTAGGAATTTTGTTTGCTTGTGCAAAAGAAATATATTTATCTTAAAGGACGCCAAGACACACAATAAATTGAACCAAGAAGTTTTACAGGTGTTGGACGAAGCCACTTAACACTAATTTTGGAACAAGGCTGTGAATAACAGTCTTATTGGAAAGTATAGTGCTCTCGTTTTCATCTTCCCCATGAGGCGAGTCAAACGTTGGCATTTCCTTTCGCGGTCTGCCGGATGTGTTTATTGAGTTTGCATTCTCAAATCGAAGCATGTGGCAGACTCTTTTGACAAGTAAATGTAATAACAATAGTAATATAATACAAAATCTTGGCGTTTCTTTGATTCTCATTTCCAAATGAGACATGACAGTACTTCAACACGCGGCTATTGACGAGTGTGTCCTTCTTGTATAAAATAACACTTCAAAGACAGCACCACTGGGGACGATGATAGCGAGACGACTACATCACCATCTTGAAACTGCAAATACTAATCAGTTTAAACATAAAAATATTCTTTAAATGATACAAAATCAATTGATCTTACATCGATTACAAGTTAGTATAACCTACATGAAAGAAATACCTTCTAAATATTTCATTTGTGAGTACTGTAGTGTTATGTATGAAATGAGTATTTTCGAAAAAATGTTTCAAATAATATTTTACCGCTTCGTATAAGCACCTCATATACAAAATTTATACAAAATCGTATGAACCATTTTCTAGAAAATCGCGAAAAACGAAGTTTTCTTCACGTAAAGTGGCATAAAAAGTATGAGAAAGCCGTCGCCAATCATCGTGTCACTTCCTCGGAAGGTACCTGACCCACATACAACATTTTGTTTTTATATAAGACTCTCGTTCTCGCCCTAGGCTGTTCACATACAGACATCTTTCTGAAAACAGTATTTTTGGATTCAAAACGTGTTTTATGGTAAAACCTCAAGTTCGAATTTCGGGGTCGAACATAGTATAGTTCCTATGGTACGGGCAGAGGAAGTAAAAAGTAATTTGAATATAATCTAGCATGGACAAATTCCCTGCTTTATAATTTTCAAGAGCTTTGTATATTCGCAATAACTTATTATCCTCTGTGTACTTACTTTTCGCAGCTTGATGTACGTTTCTGTCTGGTTTTTTAAAATGTAGATAAACCGCAAATGTTTAGATGGGATGTGTTAAAATACTTGTTAAAATGGCCCCTAAGAACGACTTCTAACCGCTAGGTGAGCGAATTTGCGTGTTCGATTAAAATACCTCACTTTCGAAATACGTTGTGTTGACGACTTTCGGAATAGTTTACATTTCCCCCTCCGATTATCTGAACTAATCGTGGATAGGTATGATCCGGATATACAGAAATCCGGATAATTGGGTCATAACTGAAAAACATTCTAGCAACATGTCGTCGCAAAACGCAATATTGCATGTATTTTCATTTATTGAAAAAAATATTTAAGCAAAATAGTGTTTTTCATGTAAAATATGTACAGTTCTGTGCATGCTTACTACAGGTAGACCTACAATTAAATATTAAAGGAAACTATTCATACTGTAGTATATTAGAGAATATTGCCTGTGTAGGCCTATTACTGTACTCTGAAATATAACGTTTATTTAAACATATCTAACAATTTAAAAAATGTTTTGTAAATCAATCCAGATAATTAATTGGCGATTCTGTATTTGGCGTTCGAATAATCAGATATACTTAACTTTTTATTTATTGTAAAATTTATTTTTATTAAAATTGTATTTATCCTTCTAGAAACAGAGCTATTGTTTGTTTGTTAATTTATTTATGTGTTTGTTTATTTTTCAAACATAGTGATCTCGGCCAACATCCCTTCACAAACTGGTGGCTAGTAAGAGGGTAATTATTTATTATTTTTGTTATTATTATTGTTATTATTATTATTGTTATTATTACTATTTTATTGTAGACGTATTATTTGAGTTATTTAATTGTTTTATGTTCTTTCTTTTATAAATGAAGATCACAGCCTCCTCTTCCATTTTGGTCAGCAGGAGATCAATCTTCTCGGTATGTAAAATTTCTTTAAAATTACCTCTTAATGTTATTGATATTATGTTCATTATGTTTTCATAAGTAAAACATCTAGAAATAAATAGGGAGGTAGCTTTTGTCAAACTGTCAAGAACTATAAAATTATACCAATTTAAATAACAATTTATACAAGGTTAAAATTATGTGGAAAACAAAAGCAAACTTCAGGTTAGGAGAAAGGTTTGAAGTATAGAATTATAAGTTATGAAAAATGTGCGAATTTGATTCCTATGTTCACAGTACGCCTCCGTAGGTATATCGGCAGCGTACCTGCCTTCCAGTCCTGCGGTTCGGGTCAGATTCCCGGCCGGTTAGGGGGTTTTTCAGTCATGAAAATCCCTCCCCATGTTGAGGACTGGGTATTTGAAAAATCCTTCCCCGGGTTCAGGACTGGGAATATGTCAGTAGGTTAAATCTTAGATTAAGATAATACACGTTGTGCGCGATTCCTTAATTATTTATTCTTTTGTTTACTCAGTTGGTATTTTATGCAGAAAATTTGGTGTGTGTTGACCATTATCGTTAAATGCTTTGACCCTGAGGAAAAGCTGTGGGTATCCAGGGATAACTGAATGTATATAATATTTTTGGATTCTACTGTGCCATTATTTATGTTGAGCTCTAATACTGTTATCTTAATATAATCTTTTCATTTTTCAGTGATGTACCGGTAATATTTGTTATACCTTAGCCAATAACTGTTGTGAATACAGGGAAATGCCTCTACGGTATCCTTCTAGATCAGGGAGGAACTGTATTTACTAGTGAGAAAAATATTCCCCTAACCAAAGTCATTTTTACTAGTAACTGGTACTATAAATAATAAATAATTAGTCATATTATGCCTACTGTTTCGTTAAAAATACGATCTAATTGCATATTCACCACTGAATTTTCCTTTGTGATTTGTTTTGAAATATTCTTTATCACATCGCCCCTGAAAAATCTTGTTTTTATTTTCTTGTCAACTTTTCTTCTCGCTCATTTTATGTTCCTATCAAATACACAAACTCGTCCCGTAATAATTTAGAAAGGTCACAGAAAACACACTGGCATAAATTAAGTACTCACAAAACTCACACTGAAATAAATTGGGTACATTCAGAACTCACAATGAAATAAACTGAATGCTCACGAACTCACAGTATAATAAATTTAATAATCACTGAACTCACTCTTAAATAAATTGAATTAGCACATAACTCACACTGAAAAAATTTAGTACTCGCAGAACTCACATTGGAATAAATTAACGGCCCACAGAAAGAGTACGAAACATACTACATCCGATCTGGCATTGATAATGCTAACCAAACTAATACCGTTTGAATTCAGAACATCCAACGTTCTAATTTAAACTTAAAAAAAAAGGTTGAAATGCATAGGGTCAGGTCTAACGAACTTGCTTAGTACAGCGAGACTCAATGAACTATGAACAGGCTGCGCGGTGTTTTCCGGTTCACGATGGTGGCGAGCGTTGCCGTCTGCGGCTGCCATAGGATAATGCTAATGCAACCATACATAAGTAAAGCAAAGTGTTCCCTATTACAGGCCAAGGTGGCCCAGAGGGTTCCAGAATGTTGAGGCTCCCAGATTTTTAGACATTCGGCACATGAAGGTGGTAAGGTTGTCAGCCTTACGCACCGGCCGCCTTTACCCCCAAGATTGCTCCTGGTACTCATTTCTGTTGGAGGCTGAGTCGACCCCAGGCTCATAGTGCCACCAGAAGGATTAGGCCAATTTAAAAACTCCAACGACCTCATCGGGAATCGAACCCGCGACCTTCCGGTTTGTAGCGCAGCGGCAACCATACATACAATTTCTTTAACTATTTTTAAAGGCTTGACTTACCAACATTATGAAAGGAGGTGCTGAAGCTGGCCAATTTTCGTTGTCCGTATATTTTGGTGACCGCCTGCGTGGTCTTGTAGTCAGCGTCGCTGACTACAGGTCCGTCGGTCCACGTTTGATTCCCGGTACCTCGGAATTTTCCGAGGTAGGGAGGTCTGGAACGGGGTGCACTCAGCCTCGTGATTCACACTGAGGAGCTCCTTGATAGAGAAGTAGCGGCTCCGGTCATGGAAACCACCATTACCGACCGTGGGAGTCGGCATGTTGGCCACATGTCCTCAATCCTGTCATCTGGCTATGGGTGTTCGGGTGGTAGGCCTTGTCCCTTCAGGGATTTAGTTCCACGGAGTTTTTAGTTCAATACATTTTGACTCCTCTTTAAGAAACTATCACTCCGCCGTAGTTCACTTAGGGAAATGTTGGCAATTACCTGTGGAATATTTAGTTTTAATTCATTTAAGGGTGTGTGGGTCTGTCTTGTATATTTGATGCTTTAATTTAGACCGACTCACATTGATCTACACCCCACCACGGTCAACGCAATACCACAGAACAGAGCAAAGCCAGCGTCAATAGCGTGACTTTGATTGCAGCAGCGGCGGGAAATACGTGTCCACACGCCCAGTGGAAGAAACACTGCGCAGCTGGTTCATTGCTCATTGGGTCTCCCGGTATAAAACTTAAAGTCAGCACTATTTTTGCATTATTATTTCGAGTGTATTTATCATTCATAGTGCAGAAGCAGTAAATCCAGGCTTAATTTAGAATGGAAAATTAAAATAATATCATGCATAACCACTTTATCAATTATTGACTTGCATAATAAGACACAATGCTCCGTAGAAAAACGCCAAAACTTAGATTCTTTTAAGAAAACCTACTAAAGCAACTTAAGATGTAGGCTATCACTTGCCCTTCCTCCCATCCTTCTTACCTCGTGAAAGACCTTACTCATGTTAGTTCGGCGTAGAAAAGGTTAATGCTAATTTCATAAGTACTGAATCCGAATACTTTCATTTTTTACATCAGATTTGTTCAAGGAAATACACCAATCTACTGTAAATTTAGGTGTACCTTTTCATTTAGGTTTATTATGCGCATTAACGCACAACAATTAATTGTAGATTTCTTGTTATAGCCTACTATGATGGATAAATTTACTTCATCTTTCATTTTTTACTTACAGGCAACTCTCGGTTACAATATTGCTTTGCCGCAGGGAATCTTTCTTGAAGAATTTTATATTTTACTGAAAACTTTCTTAAACAACTAAAAAGCAAACAACTGATAACCTACAAAAGAAAAGATCAGTCCTTAGTTTCTGGTAACACGTTAGGCCTAATATTTCTAAAACTTTAATTGATTTAATTTTTCCTAAAACATAACAGTAAATAAAAATGCAATCACATTACTTAAATAATAAATTAAAAACATAACTACCCAGTTAAAACAATTTTATTATCTATTCTAAAAACGTTATTTTCTTACATTTTTATTAACCATACTTTCTTGATTATAAACCTTCTTAATTATAAATAAAACTTCAAAATTTCCTTCACTAAACTGACAGTGCTACTATGAGTTTGTAAAGATAAGAGAATAGTGTTCATATTTTCTTAAACGCCCTGTTAATTTAAAATCAAGTGACTCTCACAACAAAGTGGTGTTTAGTAAAATACAGCAGTGAAAACCATGTTTCTACGATGCTTCGTTCTCGCAAATTTGAAGAATAACTGAGTGACATAGAGTGACATAGAGCTGCCCGCCGTTTACAGTAATAATCGAATTTCGTATGGACAAGCAACTTGTTTCTCATAATTGTATGCGTGAGTTTGCGTACCAATCTGTCGGAAATGACTACATGTTGCGTTTTTGGGTGCTCAAACAACATAAATGTAGGTAGAGGAATAAGTGTTCGTAGTTTTCCAAATCAAGATAGATCACCAACCAGATTCAAAGCGTGGCTGATAAGAATAAATCGGCGAGCCTACCCGAAGTCTATTACGAGTTTAAATTTAGTGTATTATTTAAAACTTTGTTTTTTTTTTTACAGCAAAAGCTCAAATTAAAATAGTTTTTTTTCTCTCGAAATTGATTTTCTTCTAGTCGAGGTATCATTTACAAGCAAATAAAGGGCCAAAACTCATTACATAATAGACGTAAGCCTAGTAGGCCTACTGTAAAAAGAAGACCGAGTTGACTTTAAAAACTCTGTATTTTCCTTTTTTGAACCTCAGTGTAATTGTGGATTAAGAGTTAAATTTTCAATTAATCAAAATACGAAATGCCTCTTCCTTCAGCAGTGTCTATATTCTTCGTCAGGCTCAGGGTATTCGTGCCGAATTGGTTTAATGACTCATGAAGGTATGATTTTTCTGCATAAATACAAGACTTTCTCAAATTAGGCCAATTCAGATCTATTTTATTTAACCACTTACCACTCAGGTATTTTGCGCCCTAGGCGAGAAATAATTTTGGCGCACCACTAAATTTTTCTCTCAATCATTTCATTTTTCACCATTTGATTAATCATGCGATTTCACGTTCTCTAGCCTGGTATTGGTAAGGGTTAAATAAAATTTATTTGAATTGGCCTAATTTGAGAAAGTCTTGTATTTATGAAGACGTTATAACCTTATAACATATCTAGATAGTATGGGGATTAAATAAAACATCATGTAATTGAGGTCATTCCTTTTGAAATTAGCATTAAACAAATAAGAAAATATATCAGAGGTAAGATTTTTACCTGGTGGCAGAAGTTGAAAAAGAGCCTAAAATCCTAAAAGTACCGGTACTTCTGTTGCTTTAAATTTGGCAAACTCTTTGACAAGATCTGAGTGGCTAAATCATTTTCGATGGAAATGGTCGGAAGACCTGAAAATCTTTCCTGGCTCATTGAGCTATGCAGGTATGTTTTAATTAGTTTTAGTTTTAAGAAACTTCTTTCTGTGCTCGCCACAGAGATCGGTAATGTCAAGAAAACCCGAAGAGACACGCATAAATTAGGATATCCAGTTTCATGGTTGTGTCTGTAAGTGTAGTTCAGTACTTCTTCTTGTATCTCCGATTCTAAAAATTGCCATCCTTAGGCGGCTGCTATTTATTTCGTCCATGTGATCCTTCATGCGTGGTGCATAAAAGGTACAAAACAAATTTGAATACAAACACAAATTAAATGCAAAATAATTATTACAATATAATTACAATATAAACCTAAATAAATCAAGCTTATACAGATTAAACGTTATGAATAAGACAAGAAATGGAAAGGGGCTTACTACAAGGACAAAAGAACATTAACCTTTACGGACAATCTGGGCCTGCGACTCCCAAGAATTATTCAGCAGACGAATTGTCTATAAGCTACAAATTGCATATTCCTATTGTTCATTACTTGTAACTTTTCCCTTTCAAAATTGGATTACATCCTATCATATCGTGGCTACCAGTATTCAACGTGTCTCTTGTTTAGTACAACATGAAGAAAGGAATAATGCACTCAGCACTCTTGTTACGACACTCACTACAGCAGAAACACTCATGATGAGTTGCTGACGAAGCGCGTTCTACGCAGCTACACCATACGCGTATTTATTCGGTCTGAATTCCCAAATTTTCACTTCTGGTCTTATAAGTAGATCTTTCTTGGGCTCAATTTGAAGTGACCTGATTCCAGACATGACTCGAGAAACTAATACATTTTATAACAATATTAAGACACGATACGACACCAACAATGAGCTAGCGAACGCAGACTGGTGTGTCGCTGTGCATGACATTCCGATGCGTAGCCGTAATGGGATGGGATGTATGACTTCAGATCGAAATATTGCTGGAACTTTCAACCTTAATTGCGGGCGAACGGAAAAACGTAGAAAGCTTGGGGTTTCGTTCAAACTAATTTCTAAATATCTTTTATTTAAATCCGTTTTCACCTGAAATTGCATTTTGGTATGTTAACAGGGCCTTTAAGATTATTGCAAGTCAGGGAGGGTAGTCCTAATCAGACAGATTATATTATCATCTGATCATAAATCGTCATCATTGGATGTTTCCTGCCATTTTATTGTTAATTTTTCAATATTATTATTAATTCTATTTATTGTAATTAATTTTTTACATTAATACGTTTAAGTTTGTATGTTCTCTGTTAATTATTCTTTCTTTCATTTTTCATGAACGCAGAGGCAACCAAAATCCCTCAGAATCTTCGAGACTAATCTGGTAGGTTACTTTTAATTTACAATTTTTGTTCTTATTTTATTGTTTATTTTAATATTCGTTATCTTTTACTACTTTCCCTATAACTTGCGTTTATTTTTTGCTGTTTTAGTGGTTACCAACAGCTATCAATTTAAATAAATTATAAATATTATGTATTTCTTATTATTTATGTTTTTATCTTATTTTCACAGCAAACAGTTTTACGAAACTTAGCACTTTGCTCGTTCTGTTACATCCCATTTATTTATTTCTTCGACGATTTCAGGCATGAATACCAACACCCAACGGCAAACCGAGAGAGATCACACAGGTTAGTTTTGTTTGTTTTTGTTTTTTATTTGTTTATTTATGTTAGAAGTCAATTCACATATATCCAGTTTTTACTTAAAGGTTCTGTTACAACTTTGATTTATTGTTACCATTGTTAAAGTTATAATTTTAATTCATTTACACCTATTTGTAGCACCCGTCACCAAGTATCACTGCATTTATTTTAATCTATAAGTTTCACAACTGTTGGACGTAAACGTGGTGCTAATTTTGTCTGAGCTTATATATTATTAACTCGCTTTGCTTGTTGGGGGCTCTGCCCCAAACCCCCAGTGAGGTTCTTAGGAAAAGCTTTTTTTCTGAACTGACACCGTATGGGAAATAAGAGTCGGCCGGCTTTGTGATTTGAACCTGGGACCTCCCAAATGCGAGTTCAAGACGTTATCATTTGAGTCACCTCGCTCGGTTTACGGAAATTACTTCTATCGGTAGCATGTCTAAAGATTTGCCAAAGTGTATTGCAACTTCCAAAGCCTTATGTGAAAACTGTAGGTAATATTGTCTACCGTTGCCATGGAAACCGAGACCTTTTTCAGGGGGTTTTAGGACTAAAAAAAAAAGTTTTTGGAATGTTCGTGTGGTTTACAGCCTAAAAGCTAGATGTGCACCATATTTCAAGTTTCTAGCTCATCTGGAAGTGGGCAAACATTATTGTCAGTGAGTGAGTGAGTGAGTGAGTGAGTGAGTCGGTCAGCCATGTGGCTCTATATTATAGGGATTATTGCCATGAGAAGTTATCCCCCGTCCACCGCTGAGGCGCAGAGGATGCGTTCTGCAGAATCCTGGTTGGGTCATGTTACCTAGGTGAGGTTTTCCTCACCTATGAGAAAAAAGTCACGTAACTTTAGGCCCTTGGGGTCCCCAGGTATCATCTGGCCTTAATTTATGATTTTCATTCCTTCCTCGCCTTGTTCAGGGTGGATGTGTGTGAGAATGTTGTGTCTCGTCCGATGTGTTCGTGTTGTCTCGGAGGTGACCACGGAGAAGGAAGTCCCTCCATGTCCTTGCCTGGTAAAAAAAAGTTATCCCCATCTTGGAAATCCATATATTGAGGTTTGTCTAATATTTGTTGATCTCCTGATCACTGTTTAAAAATAATTTTTGTAGAGAAAAATAGTATATTATGCAACAAGCATTTATTAAGATAAGAATGTGTTTATGAAACTCACGTTGCTCGTTTCATAATTTTCATACACGTATCTTAATTACCATTATACGCAAGTTGCACACGACTGTTTAGTTCGGCCATAATTAGTCTAAATGTCTGAATTTTGATATTTTAGATTCTATCAAAAGAAAGCCCGTTCTCTCCTTCGCATTAGCTGGCTGCTGGTTCTTGTTGTTCCTGTATTCTACGACAGATGGCAGCTTACGGCGTCGGTGATGTCGAGGCTTTCTTTTCTCGTTTTCTTGAAAGCAACGGATTTTGACAACACAAATTGAATTCATTTTAGTTTGATATTAAAATTAACACGAACAGAATTGATTGTATTTTAAATACAGCTATTTATTGCTTAGTTTTCAGCTCCTAATCTCAAGGTCTCAAGATCGTTCCATGTTCGATAATAGACGATACCACACTGATGTCGAAATGAAAAATAATGTCTAAATGAGTGTCATTATGAGACCGTTATGTCACACGTAATAGGCCTGTTATAGAATGGTCGAACAAAAATATTTATTTGCTTTTATCTCCATAAAAAAAAAAAAAAAAAAAAAAAAAAAAAAAAACTACAATGTGTAAAGGCACTGTCATCTGTTTTCGCTGCCTGGTAGATCCTAGTACACATATATTAATGTGTCTGATCTTCAAATAAATACTTAATTTATTCACAATTTATTGATTTCCCTTAACATAAATTTAAATTTCAATAACCAGTGGCGCAATGAAGGCCCAGCAGACCCCGCGTTAAAACCAGAAGAAAAGGAATGTAATTAGGGGGGAAAACGTAGAAAGCGGTAAAAGAAAGAAAAGTTTGCAACTCTCACTAAACGAGCCACATGAGTACCTACCGGTACATGTCAGCTACTGAGCTCTTATTACAACGTGTATTTTCCAGAGTTTGGAGGCAAGCAAAGCACCTATCAGCTAGGAAATAATACATCTAAATATAAAGTTATCCCTACACAAGCCATGAAGGCCCTTAAGGTTCCAGGAGGTTAAGGATCCCAGAATTATAGACATTCGGCACATGAAGATTTAAGTTATCATCCTTATGCACCGGCCGCCTTTATCCCCAGGATTGATCCTGGTGTACATTTCTGTTAGAGGTCGAGTCAACCCCAGAGCCATAGTGCCACCAGAGGGATTAGGTCGATTGGAAGGTTGGAACGATTTCATCGGGAATCGAATCCGGGACCTTCCGGCACAGTGCGTCGTGCCAGGTCCCCATTATTATTGCCACTAATATTATTAAGTAATAATAATAATAATAATAATATTTCCTACCTTTAATAATACAGGAAAATTTTAATACCTCCGAGGTCCTGTCAACTTATCAAATTTGATATTTTTCGCGATCGAAGACATGCTACTGCAAACCCATAAGCAGTGCATGGATATGAATTGTTTTATTAGGGAGCCCAAATTAAACCTTTCAGGGGGGCCCAACCTTTCTCCGTTATGCCACACCTACGTTAAAAATATCTTTCAAATAGTATGCCATTTGCAAGTTGTGTGTATAATTTTTCGTTTTTCGTTATTAATTGTTTATATTTTGCACAGTAAACAGTCAAGGCAGTAAAAATAAAATGCTCTACTTATTAAATAAGTTAGTACACAGGACGAGAATAATCTACTTAACTAAGAAGAGTGTAATAATATAACCTGTTATATGGATTTGTTTTTAAATCAGGCAGAAGCAAAATGTCAAATAGTTTTGTATTTTAAAACTATTCTATTGGTCTTTAAATTTGTTGGTTGCTACAAAAATATTTTATAAATCCAATAGTGAACAACATTTTTAAAGCACTACATAAGTTACAATACACTTGAGTCTCTGAACCGTAAAATCTATTCAAAAGCTGTTAGCATTGCAGTTTACATGTGAAATGAATAAAAGTCTTAAAATAAAAACCATAATCTAGAAAAATGGAATACCACACTACCTGCTGTTTGTGTTAGATTATGATGGGCTTTAGAAATGATGTCCTTTGATGGAATGTATGTGAAATCACTTCCACTACATTGAATGGTGAATGTTTCACCCCAGCAGTTTTCATTCAACACGTCTCTGGGGGATTTCTGTTTTCTAGTCCCATACCAATATCGCTTGTTAAATAGCAGTGCCATTTGATTGGGAATGTCACATTAACAAAGTCGAACTGTCAACGTCATGAACCAAATAATACTGGAAACAATTCTAGCTATTTCAAAGCTATGGACTAAATATTAGTGTAAAAGAGAGAGAGACTACTCGCCCTGGAATGAATGAACATGATGTTGGTACATGTATTGGTAATGTAGCAACAAATATTGATGTTAGTAGATGCTCATCAGTTGTCTTACACACATTAATATCTTATCAGAATGCCATCCTTTTTAGATCTAGGCTAATGAAAAATTGTATAAAGATTAATTTTGAATCTTTAGAATAAAACAATCCAACTATGATCGACACAGACCCATTAATCTAGCTATTAAAATAGTTAGCTACACAATACGTAATTGGTTAAATCTTTATAGTAATAAATATAAGTATAATAAAATTAAAAAATACCTCTACATAAATTTCCATAAAAATTTTCAATAAACGTCTTAGTAATTTAAGGGATGTTTTATTGTTAGCGTTAGGTAGATTTACTGGAATGTAAATTCCACCACAGTCGTTAAGGTGACAGGCCTAGATAGGATAAGACATAACAGACTTTAATTTCATCTTTTGTGAATGGCAGAACCTACTTCTGAAGCACAACTTAAGTGTAGAGACAGCGCATATTGTTTTATTCTTCTCTTTACATCCATGATAAATTTTTCTATTTATTTAATAATCAATATTTTTGTTCTGACTATTATTTCATTTTTGTTTTTATGAATCACAGAACCTACGGCCGAGCCTCAAGATCAAGGCGAAAGAGAGGGAGGTATGTTAGCTTTTTCTTTCTAATTGTTTTATTATTATTGTTATCATTACCATCATTGATATTTTTATATTACTGCTACTACTGTTCCTAACTACTTGGGTTCAGACTCGCCCAGGTCAATGGCATTTATGTATGCGAACTGTCACAAAATTATTCTTGATCCACAATAATATGCAATAACATAATGAACAGTTTCAAGATTGGTTAAATTTTTTTACTAATTTTGATGAAGTGAAGGACAAGTGACAGGCTTTGACCCATCTTGATCGTTCTCTATGTGTAATTATTGTGAATCAAAATAATTTTAAGGTACGGTATTGAATTATTTTTAAACATTGGCTTTCTGTCAATTCAAAATTCAGTTTAGACCAGTTGATGGGGCCAGCTAAATTTCTCCTGGTTACTGTGAAGGCATTCGTAGTGATAGAAGACTCCTATTTGCTCTTAAGTATGCTGGATATCCGACCAACATCCAACAAAAGCTATTTAAACTCCTGTAATTCACCTTGATTTTATAGATGCGTTGCCACTATTAAACTTCCAACCCTCCTATAATGTTGCCTGATATGCTTATGCTGATAATACGGGGGTGATCTTCATGAGAGGAGAAGTGAAAATATTTGGAACGAATTTAATTTTGTAGTTACTATTGTTTGTTTATTTATATCATTATGGTATTTGAACATTTAACGAGTGGAGCCTTTTAAATATTGTATAATTAGGGAGACTTAGAAGTGTGTGAATATGCTGAAACTTAGTCAACACACAGTAGTCATAATGCAAAAAGCATTTTTAATAAAAAAAATATGGTCAATATTTCACTCGCTACCCCCTCAATATACCTATATTTTTGTTCTTACTAAGTATTATTTAATTACTTTTATACATTATTCTTTATTTATTTATTTGGTCTTATTATTTTTGTACACAGAGCCAACAACCGTTCCTCAAGACCATGGGCAGTGAGGTATGTTACCTTATTTATTTTAATTATTTTGTTATCATTAATGTCATATTTCCCTTACTTTCGTTTACTTTGGCTTTCCTTTTGATTTAGTTGTGTTATATTACATTCAGGGTATCTTCAGTGCTGTTGTCTAGACTTAAAATGTTAATAGTGTATTGTGATACCAGAGGAGTAAGTGCATTACTGGAGAATCAAGGAGGAGTATGAAAGATGAGCCGAAAAAGAGTCTTATTAAATGTTCGGAGATTATCCAATGCACTTAATGGATGTATATTGCATACATTTTTCCTACGACAGGGAATAATAAAATTATTATTTACATGAAATCAACTAACCACTAACAGCTGTTACTTAAGGCCTTCAAATTGCAAGAGGGACTAACTTTTAAAATTAATCTTGGTGGCAATGTCTGCAGTAATATATTAATCAATATTAACAATTAATAATTATTAATTAAAAACAATGTCTGCAATAATATATTAATCAGAAGATATAGGGTTTAATATAATGACACACTTGGGCTGCAAAGAAAGCAAAGATGCAGGTTGGTTAGGTTAGCGGCGCTGGATGTAGGAAATTCAAATTTTCATTATCATAGCACAAACGGAAGATGGATGAAGAAACAGAATCCTGGAAAAGAATAAACTTTTAGAAGTGTGTTGTTATACTGTTAAAAGCAATGCTGTTAGCTGAGGTTCAACATGTAACCACAAAAATTAGGATCTAATGCAGGGGTTCTCAAACTTTTTTCGTTCGTGTGCTGAATACAGTAGCACAATGCCTGCTAGAAGAATTTTGAACACTACAGAGCAGTCCTGAAAGATTAAGAACCCTAGTGGAGGGTACACGAACCACAGGAACATTAGAGAAACATGTATACGTCATACAATATGTCATAAGAAAGAAGAAGAAGAAGAAGAAGAAGAAGAAGAAGAACAAGAAAAAAAATAACTTTGGCACATACACCTCTGCTATTCTAAGGACCTCATATATTTTGTGTCTCTAGATACCTATACATGTACATACTGGTATATACTAAGCATAGATTATTATTACCATTATTATTTTGTTTCTTATTTTTAATGTTACTTTTAATGTTTTAATGTTATTATTAATATTTTTACTAATATTAATATTACTACCATCATTTACTTTGTCTTTTGTTACAGTTTAACT
Source organism: Ectobius pallidus (assembly GCA_964059195.1). Classification (NCBI taxonomy): domain Eukaryota; kingdom Metazoa; phylum Arthropoda; class Insecta; order Blattodea; family Ectobiidae; genus Ectobius; species Ectobius pallidus. The sequence continues at coordinate 50,874,477 of CAXKWD010000011.1, forward strand.
TTACGTTAAAACCATTTAATCTTTCTTTAGGGACTTATCAGTAAGAGGGAGAGACTTGGGAACAACCCTAGGAACAGTCAGGTACATAATCTTTGTTTCCTTCTTATGATTTTTATATTGTTCAACTTTTGGATGAACACGTATTGTGAGTTTCCATTGTCCAGTAGTACCAGTGACTTTTTGTTGTGTGTTGTTCTGCTTTATTATGAGTTTATCAGTCGTTACAACATAAATTTTATTATTTTTTAAAATTTACAGTAGATAAAGTTGTGCTGTAAACAAATTGTTTCTCATTCGTGTACGAAATTAAAATTATTTATTTATTTCATTCATTTGAACTGGCAGAGTTAAGGTCATGAGGCCTTCTTGACCACTCAACCAGGCCAGGGGGAAAACATGAAATACAAGAATTATACAACTTAGCTATAAAATACGATACAATTGATCTAAAAATATAGAAGAAAAAGAACAAAATAATGAGCCTATATGAAATTAAAATAAATTAATTCAATATTGACTAGTGCTGAAAATATGCTATATGCTATAAAATATTTAGTTTTTACTATCACTTTTTAATTAAATGAAGTCTTCATGAAACAATAACACTATCGCTCATGCTCGGTTGTCTGCTGGTAAAAAAAGACTGGAATCTCACAGGGACTGATACTACCAAAAGCTATAGCATTTCATTCTCCAGGGATAATCATTTTCAGCACAAACATTTCAGGAACCTGAAGCAGCGGAACTAGAACCTAGTACCTCAGATATTGTTAAACTACAACGTAAATTAAAGCCTCTTTGCAATATTTGATGATTGTTCTCACATTATGACTGTGTTTTAGTTATTAGTTATCAAATTACTCTGTCTGTTAATATTTGTGATGACACTCTCTACTAGATTAGTAATTTGAAAATTATTTAGTACACTTACATTTACATTTCCTCTGCCTGATTGCAGTACGGCCATTATTGAAGTCTGGATGGAAAAGTTATTTGTGGTAGCATACTATTTTGATTTGGCACATCTGCAATATAGAAAACACAACATTTTATTGACATTTTTACTCCCTTCTTCACATGTGTGTGTTATATTTAGATTAGGAATTACTATATGAAACATTAAATTTATTGTTCTTAAACATTCTCATTAACAAGTCTTTATATTCTATGTACTTCAGTTCTTCCAAAAATACCAAGCTCATTATTTCTATGGACTTCATGTTATGGACTAACTTTCCTTCACTTGGTTCGAAGAACATGGTACTAATATAATAGTTAACACATTGTTGAAAATTCAATGCCAAATTTGATATTTGGTATGCTTTGGTTCTCCATATGCTATGTCCTTCCAGGGATCAAATTCTTCCTTTATATTTTCTGTTTAACCTGATAGGTTGGTTAATTTTTATTTTTATTATATTCCCTGCTGTTAAACTTGCATTAGTCAAATTAGAAAATATTTGAACAGAAAAAAAAAACCTCTTGCATTTAACGGTATGTAACAGGCATCCCAAAGAGACAGAGTGTGAGCAACATACTCGTTTCCCACCCCCACTCAATATGAAAGAGTTGATGCCAGTCAGTAGACATTTGGAGTGGTGGCTTTGAAAGGTAGTTCAGAAGTAACACAACAGAATTCATAACACTACATAATAACACAATGTAGCAATACTTGCATTTTATCATCATTCGTGTTCTGAAAAGGAGCTCTTGACATCTTTTACCTTTCACAAGCTTGTCAATAATCGGGCTGAATATCAATATCTGCACAATAAATGAAAATAACTCTGAATCCATGGCCCTAATAAACACAACAAACTCAGCTTTATCACTTGTGTTTGTACTTTCATTTAAATCCAGAGAAAACCATAAGCAGTTCTGAATACTTACGAAAAGCTTAATGTCCACAGTCATTTCTACTTCTCTTGTTAGCATTGGTATCGTTTATTGACCTGAACAAATGTAATTGATGGGGAAAAATATCTTGTGCAGCTAATATAAGACATTCTTCGATGAATGTACCCTCCGAAAATGATCTTAATGTTTTTGAAATAGTAAAATTAAACCTAACTATTTTCTTGATTTGTATCTCAAATGGGGTTTCATTTAATTTTGGTATATTTCCTCATACTTCTTTTTCCATTCTCCACCTTTTAAAAGGAAAATTAATTGCTCAAAATTAATGTATAAATTGTTTCTTGTGCAGACTCTGCACAACAAGAAAAACCATATCCTGGCAGTACATGCTTCCCATAGTTTGTATGACAGGATTTGGTAAAGTGTATTTTATTATTCAAGTGAGAAACAAAATTGAATTACGTCGAGCAGATCAAACTTCTAATTTTGTTTCCCATTTGCTATGAAACCCATGAAGTTGGTTTGAAAAACTCATATTAGTAGCTCCACCGCTGATATGCATTGCTATTTCTTTTGAAGGTCATTATTTGTGCAAAATGATAACCCAGTTTCGAGGATCCTGCTTATACTGTACATAATTGTTGAATAGTTCATATATCTGATGCCAGCGTGTGGAAAAAAAAAAAAAAAAAAAAATAATAATAATAATAATAATAATAATAATAATAATAATAATACTGTCTTATTTACAGAAACTTGACAACAGCGCCAGCCACAGCTGTCTCTTCTACTCTTCTGTAAGTATTTAACAATCTTATAAGTTTATTTTTGGTAGCAGTTGCCAGCATTTCTATAAACAAAGACCCATTTGACCTGGTATTTCCTAGTATTTTCCATCTGAGGCACATTTTAATCTAGTGGTTTCCAGTTGCTTGTTTGTGAACACCATGTTTATTTTTGAAGCAATCTACAAAACCCACAACCTTTAAAAGTAGTAGTTGAGATGTAGGTAGTAAAGCAGAATCTAGATGCCATGAGAAAAATCAAAGCTCTTTTGTCTGGACAATTCTTTCCACATCTCATTCAAACCTGGTCTTTTAGTAAATTGTTTGAAATGATAATACTAAAAGAATGGCAAAGAGAGAATTATTTTGCATGACACTAGACATAAACTTACTGGAAATAGCCTTTTAATCAAGAGAGCAATATTTTATAACCCACTTCCCGATGAACTGAAAGTATTAACAGGGACAAAATTAAAAACAAAGAGAAGTTGGATCATCGATCAGTGTCCATATAACCTAGAATTATGATCCCATACATACGATTAATTTCAAATTGTAATACAGTAAGTTGTAATTTTCGGTTGTTATTATACAATGTAATTGTGATCCTATGCCAGTTATACTGGTCTACAGGAATAAATAAGTAAATACACAATATTTCCTTGCCGCGATGAAGATTACAATCAGTCTTTAGGACATTGTCAGGATTCATACACATTAATAGGGCTCGGATTTTAATGAAAAGTCATCTTTCTTCTGAATAGTCATAAGCAATACTTAATTGAAATTAAGTGTATTAGACAATAAATATATTAGATATATGGGTTTTCAAAGCCATTCAAATGCATATTTTCACATTTTCCAAAATAAATTATTTTTTAACATTTATGTACATTTTAGGTCATTTTATTCGATTTTCATAATTTTAAAGATGTTTCTATCGTCTATGGTTGAATTTTTAGTTTTATGTCTTTTTTGTTGGTGACGTAGTCATCTATATTTCTATGTTGGTGTAATGCAATGCTAACTAAAATATGTAGTTATGTACAGGTGTTACCATCCAAGCTGTTTAGTAAGTCTAACTGTATAGTGTGGATTTTCTAAATTTCCACAATTTTATTTTGAAATCTGGAGAAATTTGTGCAAAACAAAGTAACAAAAATGATTACACACATCATTTGCATTAAAGTACCTATTTTTAGTGTTACATTCGTTATGAACACCGTGATTTTCGAGAGAAGGGGCCTGACATTAGCACTGCAATTGGACGAAAACAAGTGAACGCTACAGCAAAGGTAACCATGATTATGTTGTCGATGTTACTGATTCAGTATTAGTATGCTGAAAGGTTTGATGTATCCCTTTCCTCTTGGTTCTCCTCTACTCCTTTTCCAACCTATGGATATGTGAATTCTTGATTTATGAAACGACAGCACCTGGCAACAGACACCAAAAACAAGGAGAAGAAACATGAAGATGACAGTGCTCATGTCAATATCTTTTGTACAAACTGACTCGAAAATAAAGGACTATAAGTTGTGTTTCCTTATGTGTTTGTGAAAGGTGCAAGAAACCCTGTGAGTGTATCATAGATTAAGTTGCAGAATTATGTGTACGAACTCACTCCACCTCAGAGTAATGTGTATTGTGTGTGATTCGATTTTCATTCTGAATACGTGGGTAAGTCTGGCAATATTCTGTCAAATCAAAAACGAAAGTACCCCTGACATTTTCTTTACAGAAAAAGCACCTTCAGTGAAATGAGGTGAACACTTTAAGGTGAGAAAATAAAATAAGTTACGCAACACAACACAATGTATCAATATTATACAATATGCTCCTGGCTATACACAATATGACATTAAATTCATCTAACCCGGATTCAATTTCTGACCATATTGGAAAGATGACTAAAATTGAGTTCAGCTTCTTAAGCTTTTGATTCTTTACATAATTAATGTATCAAAATTACCATTGCATATTTTAATCCAATACTGAAATGTCAAGTGTAATTTTGAAGTAATCTTGTAGACAGTAAAATTTTCTCTTACAGATGAAAGCCTTAAGCATGCTACATGAAGCCACTGGATTTCAAACATTCATAGCATACAGTCTTCACCAATTAATGGACAACTGATAGCCATGACAGCTTTTATCTATAGCTACCTCCAACACTTCCATTTCCCACCGAAGATTCAAACAAGAGAATGTCCAAATGAAAAGATTATTTTCAGTATTTTCCTCACCTACCTTAACCAGATGTTGAAAATGCTCTGTCCTCTGAACTATACACATCTGAAAATGACATATCAATTTTATATGGACGGAACCAAAATTTTATGTCTCTTTAACATTTAGCTATTTAGTTCAGAAAGATTTGATTTCTCAAACATCAGTGTTAAAGGGACTAGAACACTAGAAAGATGGTACTGGTCATTTTGACCATTGCACAAACTTTAAGGTGTAAGAAAATGAACGGGTATTACTTTATCTCACATGTACTTGGCGACTTTAATGAATTTTGATGATAAACAATCCATGAAATAGCAGACTTTTTATCATCCAAAAGATGAGAAATATTAATATTAGGCAAAACGGTAATTTATGCTGCGCACAGGTTTTCCTTCCCTGAGTAATAAAAGTCGCTTGCACCAAACATAATCTGTCAAAACTATAAACAATAAAATAATATTTCATAATAAAAAAAGACACTTGCACCAAAAATCATATTTCATAATTATAGGAGTGGGAGTGGAAAACTCGTGCGCAGCATAAAATACATTTTTCCCTAATATTATATACCTTAAAGGACTAGGAGCAGTAATTTTGAGTAGCACAAGCTAGTGCAAGTTTTATGTTTGCAATCACACAACAGATTGTGTTTATTTGCCACCTGACTTTTATCTATTATGAATTATGTGTGTACAAAATGTTTTGATAGAGACAGTGGGTTTAATTAAACACAAAAACATTGAGAGAGACAGTATATAAAACATATTCGTTTGTAAGCAATGTAATTAATATTTCTTTTCTATTCAAATGTGAAATGGCTGTAATAAGAAATACTTATTGATGCCTAGAGTTCAAACACATAAGTTGAATATATTGAATAATAAATTAGTTGAAGAAAAACTGTTTTATAATGATGAATAGCACTACCGGTGCAGTCTTTCCAGCTAGTAATTCTCAGATACTTGTACAACAGAGGGAACAGCATTTTCAACATCTACTTTAAGATGGATGAGATAGATACTTAAAATTTTCTTTTAATTTTCGCTATTCTCTTACTTGATTCAGTAGAAGGGGGAAGTAGTGGAGGTAGCTAAAATCTGTCATGGCGATCAGCTACTCAATTTCTGGTGAAGACCACATGCTATGCACGGTAGAAGTTTCCTAGTTAATCATGACAAAACTCAGACCTTAACTTCTAGCTTGAAGAATGTACACAATGAAGAACACTGATAATCTTGTAAAAACCTCTATGTGTATATCTGGGCCAAAAAGTAAGCTGGCATCCTCATAGTGAATAAGTCTGCTGGAGGCTATCGAGAGTAGTTTACCTATTAAGAAACCTTGTTAAAAAAATTGCCCAGTTACTAGCTTTGCGAGCTTATTTTTCATTTTTTGAGAGTGTTAGATATGGTTTATTATTCTATGGAAATGGCTTTGGATAAAAGATATTCTGCTGATACAGAAGAAGGCAATTAGATTGATAACTGGGTCATCATTATTTTCACGTTGTAGGTCCCCTTTTATACTGTATATAATTTGTATGTATTTGAACTTTGTTTTGAAAGAATTATATATGTAATTACGAATTGTAAGTAGTACACATTCATACAATAATAGACATAATAATTTTATTCATACACTATTTTCTAAACTAAGTAAAATAAATTTACTATAATCAGGGGTGCCCACCCAACATAGCATCATGACTCACCCCCAGTTCCATAAAAATAACTCACCCCCCAACTTCGTACCACACCAACCTCATGAAAAGAAACCTCCCTTACAAATAGTGGACTAACAGTAGGCCCACTCTAAAACTTCTTCCCAAGGAAAACTACAATAACATTAAACTTATACGTCTTTCTTTCGATTTCTAATAAAAATGTCCATTGAAAAAATGTGTCTAATTAGGCTGCTTTTACATTATATATACATAACTGATAAGAAGATGATTACTGAATATATTCTAAGACAGAGGACCTTGCCTGAAAATATTTGGGGGGAACAAGAATTGGATTTTTAGTAGTTATACAAAGGCTTTATACGATAAAATCTCAATTTTGGGGCAGAAAGTACATTCCCCCCACCCCCCCAAAGTCGGCGCCTATGATCTAAGACTAGTTTAAGAAGAATCGAATGTTTTAATTGGTTATAATTATGTAAATGTGTTTTTCTATCTATGACTACAACTTTAGGTATAGTAGTTGTACAGTTTTATTCATTTCTGAAGAATTAGAAGAGCTTTTTTTGTGTTTGAAGTTAAAACTTCATATATTTTTTATTTTCAACACATAAAATACTAATTATTAACAGTTTTCACTCCCTCCCCAGAAATTTCAATGATGCACTCTGCGTTTTAACCCGCTCTTCAGGGCACCCCTGCCATAAAGATCTAAATGGTAGACAATTTAAAACAAAAATAAAAATCTTGAACAATTCGTTTTATAATTTGCAGGAATCTTTTATTAATGACTTCAACTTTTAGTCTTTTAGAATAAGCTTAAATTGTTAATGGGAACCTTTTGCGTGCAGTTAAAAATTTGTCCACAAGAGCACAGCAGGGTCAGACAAGGTTCTGCCCTCTCATTCTGCCTCATGCTTATGTGCATCGATAGATGTGAATAATGTTGGCTTTCTTATAAAAACTGGCGATTAATAACGTTTAAGTTATATTCCAGAAACCAGATACCTATATTCTGCCTAGGAGAGTGTGAGATCGCCAGAAAAAAGTATTTATTTTTTAAAAGAATTAAAGAATTAATGTCTGTCTGAAGTAATAATTGGTTATATTGTGTTGAAAAGAACCCGTGGGGTTTGCTATCAAAAACAGGAACAATAATTATTTTGCAGTGGCAAAGACATGTGTAGCTTAGTGACAAATAATTCAAAATATTTAAGTTATTCCTGTATATCATGATGACATTTTTATTTGTCAAATGGTGAAGAATTAATCCAATTTTTATGAAACATATTTAAAACTTGTTGTACAGTACTTCACAAAGGAAAAATCCCATCTTCTTTAGATTTATAACAAAATACGTAAATATGTACAAAATTTCTTTATACTGTAAATAATCTTTAAAAAGTAATTTACGTTCATGGTTGTTTGCTTTCAAAATATTCTGTATATATTTCAGGATTCCGTTATGAATTTACTGTGTGGTAAACAGATGCTAGTATTTGATTAATATAACACAGTATATATAGAAAGTAAAAAACTTTGGTATAAATGTGTAAATACTTTGTTTCTATTATAATTAATATTTTAGAAATAATTTTAGGTTACGTTTGCTTGCTTCAAAATATCCTAGAGGCTTACGAATAATAAAGACTCCAGAATTATAGCTGTCATTAATTTTTTGTGTGGAAAACAAATACAAATAATAGTATTGCAATAGTGTATCATATTAGTAATAGAATGTTCTTTTCATCAAGTCAACATAATTTGAAAAAAGCTGGAATGTCAAAATAAGGTAATAAGTATAAATGGTTTTCTTGTGATTATTACTATAGACCTAAATGCGTATATTTTTGACGTCAACTTCTTTAAGAAGTAGAATTATGGCTCGCAGGGAATTTTTATTCATCGTACTGGGTTCTCACATGCTAATAATTCAAAATACTATGTCCTCTTCGGTTTGAGTTAAAATATCTACAAGGATCGGTAATTTCAGTTATAATATAGTGTTTTAATATCATTAGTGTGCATTATAAAAGTAAGTTGTATTTAATAACAGTGTAGTTGATTTTTTTTATATTTAGAGGGGCAAATAGCCAGCGCCAATAGCCAGTATAGAATGGAAAAATATGTTTTGACGTTTCTTTATAATAAATATTTTTAAAAATCTTCTATTTACAAGAACCACCAATGCCTAATTTAGTTTTGCAAGTGTTTCAATTTTACGATTTGTTTAATGTTTGCAATGAAAAAACTAATAATAATATTAAAATGTTATAATAATAATTATTATTATAATTTTTATAATTATTATTATAATTACTGTTATTATTATAATTTTTATAATTATTATTATAATTACTGTTATTATGATAATAATTATTGTTATTGTTTAAGTTATTATTATTGTTATTATTATTGCTATTGTTATTGTTGCTTTTGTTGTTGCTATTGTTATTGTTATTATTATTATTATTATTATTATTATTATTATTATTATTATTATTATTATTATTCAGCACAATTCTACAAGTTTTGTTGATATTAATACTACTGAGAAGAATTTTATCTTATTTAGCAGCTCTGAAACTTCCTCACAATGTGGCATGTTTTGAGTGTATTTTTTATTATCCTTCACTGGGCTTTGAATGTCTTGAATGATCTTTGAAAATATATAGAGTCCACACCTTCCACTGATATAACTATTAGGACAATTTTTTGTTTTTGATCTCTAATGCTAGGTTCTGGTATTTTCTAAGTTATGAGTGGGTGGGATGTTGCACATCTTTTATAATTGCCTTAGAGCTCTTTTTATCTATCAATAGCAGGTTTGGTCGGTTATAGTCAACTGTTCTGTAGTTATAACTCTATCGCAATATAACAGGGATTCTTCAGACTCCAGAGTGGGTTCTGGAGTGCATTTGTAATAAGGTGGTTTATTCTGTATGAGTTAATGTTGGAGAGCTATTTGTATGTGGAGAATTTTTGCTACCTGGTTATGTCTAACTAGGTATAAGTTATCTGCCAGAGCTTGACAAGCAGATGTTTCTCCTTGTATATTGTATTTGATTTTTTATATCTTTTTCATAATTTATAGTTCTTTTTACTTTATCTTGGATAGCCACAGTGAATCCTTTTGTTTCTGGATAGAGTGAGCTCTTTTGCAACCCTTGACCAATGTCGCCTTGATTAGAACCCTACACTGTCTGAATAGTCTGGTTTCTTAGACTGAACACTACTGGTAGCCTGAAATTTATTATACAGATTACGGATTGTTGTATGGCCTGAAACCTTTACACCCGGGAATCATTCTGCAAGTCTTATTTCCACTTCACGAACTGAATGTGTTAACACACACAACTCCTACATAAATACACGCTATTCAATAGTAAACATATATCGATCCATAATTATGACTAAATAAAGAACACAATAATAAATGACTCATAACAACTGCACGACACCAACTTTCACTAAACTACACTGCATCATGCAGAGCAGGGCAAAGCCAGCACCAGTAGCATAATCTTCATTGCAGCACTGGCAGGAAACACGTGTTCACAATCCCAGTGGAGAAACACTGTGCAGTTGGTTCATAGTTCATTGGGTTTCCCTGTATATAAGTCTAATGTGCATAAAAATGATGTATTACTGTATATTATATTAATACAAAGTGGAAGTAGTGTAACTCTGCAGATTCAGATTCAAAGGGTCATCAAATAACGTTAAAATAAATGTAAAAGCTATTTTTATGATTATGTTCATGGTTTATGAGATAATTAGGTTGAACGGTTCTGCAGTTTTGCAACATTGTATTCCCAGATAGCTTCTTCCAAGTTGCAATGACCTCTGTCATGTGTATAAAGCAAATAGACTACAGTACTAAGAAACTCACTTTGATTTTGTGGATTTTGTGACCCATGTAATCTTTGTATTTATTCTGCACGATAATTACTAACTATAAATAGAAAATTTATTCCTTGTTCTTTCGTCTACAGATATGAAAAAAATTAGAATTCTACAGATGAAACTCAGTTAAAGTATAGGGACACCATTTTTCTGAGAAAAGTACTCACTTGTAAGAAATATGGAATTGAAATTTTTGCTCGTTTCTGCTGAGGGAATAAGCTGTTAATAAATTGCAAGTTACACTCTTTTCAGCATACAGTATAACCCCGTTAGTTCGACTTCTGATGGTCTAGCTCCCCGTTTAGTCCAACCATGCTGTGGTCAATGCAGTAAATGTCAACAATGTGCTACCCAATTGTTTTGTGATAATACTGCGTTTATGGTTGTTTGTATCGATGTTTATGCATTTTGAAAAATAGTTTTCAGTGCTGTTTACAATTATGTACAATCATGAATTATCTTTACTTCATATGTAATACAGTATGCAACATTTTCATTTATGTAAAGCATTTTCTTTATATCACATTTTTACATAAATAAAAGTGGTCCTCTGATGATCCAGTCTTTTATTTATTCTGATCATGCTCCCAGTCCTGTTGGGGTTGGACTAACGGGGTTATACTGTGTATATACGTATGCATGCATGCTTTTTTTCTAATAAAGATTTAAGGGGTTCTATCGTTTTTGACTTGACATTGCCAGACTTACACACATAGGCCTATTTAGAAAGAAAGTGGGATCACACAGTATGCATAAGTTTATACAAATATAAGTCAAATGAGGTGGATTCAGTTTTCATACATCAATTCTAACCATTAGCTGCAATTTAGTCTATGAAACGCTCACAGGGTTTCTTACACCTTTTACCAGAAGACACTAAAACTATTTTCGAAAGTTAGAGCCTGACAGTTTGTGACCAACCTCGGAACTATTGCGGGATATTGCTGATCATCTGACATGTATATAAGAGGAGTCATTTTCATAAGGATACATAGCCTATAATCTAATACATGATAAACAACTGTAGAAAAGCCAGATATAGAACAACATGTGCAGCAACATTAATATAAATAAATGCTATTTGAAACCAAGAGGAAAGGGATACAACAAACTCTACTGCTGAATCAGTAACATCGGCAACGTAGTCTTGGTTACCATTGCAACGGTGCTGCAGCACTCTCTTGTACTCCCAATCGGAGTTGCTAATGTCGGGTCCCATCTCGCGAAAATCATGGCATAGATAATGAATATAAAACTAAAAATAACTACTTTAATGCAAACAATGCATATAATCACTTTTGTGTTTTTTGTTTGTTTTTGTTTTTTGTTTGTTTTTGTTTTTGTTTTGTTTTGTTTTGTTTTTGGCACAGATTTCTCCACATTTCAATATTGTGGAATTTAATGAGTTTCTCCTATATGAAACTGGCAAAAGGTTTAAGGGGTATGTGTACCCCCAGAAAAAAGCACCATATATCTGTGTATATATATATGTGTGTGTGTGTGTTTATATATACGGTATATATATATATGTATATATGAGAGAGAGAGAGAGAATTCTGGTCCTAATATTGAAGTCTGTATTTTACTTGTACCCTATTTTGACACATTTTATGTTATAAACGTTTTCTGAATTTATGATTTATTATGGAACATACCGCTAATGGAATGATGTTTTCCATTTCCAGAAACCAGGGAAATGAGGACAGTGAAGAACCAGACACACCAGTAAGTATAATATTCTAGGAGGTCATAATCATTATTAGGGCTAGGCATTTATTAACCATAAAATAGTGAAAAAATGCAAAATAAAAATGCATTTGCAACCTAGAAATAGTGGAAAAAATGACACAAAATTTAAAAAATGACCAATAAATTTACCATTATTATTTATAATTAGTTTTTTAAGTAATTAAGTAATGAATCGTTAAAAGCAATTTAATGTATGACAGTATATAGGCTACTGTATATGAATTTACAATATAAAGCACACTTTGTTACTGAAGAAGTAAGTAAATTTATACTACTTGGACACCCTTAGCGAAAAAGAAATGCCCTTATTTAATCAATCATTTCATGATACACATTTATACATATTCGAGCTATCTTTTAACCTTCATATAAAAAGATGCAATATCATCAAATGCCTTGCCCTAATCCAGCGGTTCCCAAACGTTTTTGTCCTGGGACCCACCTTCACCTAGAATATTTTTTCGCGACCCACTACTACATAACGATAACCAATATAGCCTATATAAAAAAAATTTTCGTGACCCACTACTACATAACGATAACCAATATAGGCTATATAAAAAAAATTTGTGACCCAGCACTACACAACGATAACCAATGTAGGCTATATAAAATACTGCACGTATTTTCATATGCCTAATAGTTTTATTGTGTTCAAATGCCTCATTCGTTAGACTGAAAACAAGTTTAATTTTTCCCGCCCTTTTTGTGACCCACCGAAATTACTCCCGCGACCCAACAGTGGGTAGTGACCCATAGTTTGGGAACCACTGCCCTAATCATTATATATTTTCATATGTATATACCTCAGCTTAAACTTTTGACTGAAGTAATCTACGATAAATTACGCTTATGTACTCCATTCTTTCAAAAATGTTGGTATATTTTAGAGTTTACAAGCTTCGAAAATTTTGAAACATCTTGGTCATAGCTAAATATACAAAAATGTACATAAAAATGTTATAACTGAGAATTACTTCAGCTGCAATGCAAGTTTCATAGTCAGGTAGTGCATACTTAACACATTTACTTTAAAATTACCTCTGTTAATTATTTAATTCATCATTAGGAATGTGTGTGTCTAGTACATTATTTTATTTTATAAATGTAACATGATTTGTGACTTTAATATACCACTCGGATACATTAGAAGTATAATTGAATAGTGATTTTGCAGAAAGACTTAAGTCACTAGGCATACATTTTCAAGAACAATAAGAAACTGTTTACAGTCTTACTGGAGCATATATTGTAATAATATATTACATTATGGTATATTAAATGTAAAAGTATGTTACTTCAAACAATCATTGAAGTATATGCTGCTGTACCCCTGTACTGGTTGAAAAAGACATATGAGCTGGACTTCGAGTATTTTTTCAAATTAACTGCAATTTTGGATCTTACAAAATAAAATTATGATACATAAAAATATGGGATGATATGTACTTAAATAAATGTCATACTATGTATTTATGTATTTATGCATTTTTGGAAATTCCTCTATTTTATATTCAGCAAAAATGTTAATAACACTGCCAGCATAATTTTTGTGCAAAGCATCTAATAAGTGATTTCACTTAAATGAGGTCTCCTGATTCAGAAATGTCACTGTTTTTTTCTATCACATCTAGTTTTCATGTTTACAGTCTGAAAATGTGTCACTACGCCTTGGTGCTGCTTTGCAATAACAGTGAATCAACCACCGCTTCACTTCGAACTGGGAATCATGAAGCAGTTTGTTAAGGCCTTGGACAAAAGTAGCCCCTGTTTTCAATACATTGCAAGCAAGATCCCACATTTATCGGATGCAAAGATCAAAAAGGGCATTTTTGATGGGCCACAAATTAGAAAGCTTCTGAAAGACAGTAACTTTGAACAGATGATGAATGTCATGGAACTTGCTGTGTGGATTTCAATGAGGGACATTGGGATGAAGTTCCTAAGAGATTAGGAGTTGTAAAAGATGAACAGTACAAAACAATAGTGAAAACAATGTTAGAGTGTAGAATGAGCCTGAAACTGCATTTCTTCATTCTCATCTTGGTCACTTTCTGGAAAATCTTGGGGCTGTTGGTGAAGAGATGGGAGAGAAATTTCACCAAGACATCAAGGAGGTAGAAAGAAGATACCAGGGGAGGTCCCAATGATGTCCGACTACTGTTGGTATTTAAAGAGATGACAATCATACAGCAGTCGGATGCTGAGCAGCCAAGCCATCATTCCAAGGGGACATCCAGGATGGTTTACATTAAGGAGACTACAATTTTTCTCTGTAATAGCATTTTCTGGTGTTGTTTTACATATACATTACCGTTTTGGTGAATTCTTTGCTCACACTTCGTTGCTACAGCATAGAAATCATAATGTATGTACAGAGCATGCTGCTTATTGTGGTCGCTTCAGGACACAATTAATCTGATAATATTAACCAATTATATCCGAATATAACAGTATGCAAAAGAATTAATTGAAGGATATTTATCCATATATCAGATAATACACTACAAAAATAGAGTTAAAAGCTATTTATTCATACATACAAGATAATATGTAACTGTGAATTATTCAACTACTCATAATAGCCTGCAACAACTATTTTCCCAATCAATAAAAAGTTTTTATTATTTCTGTTTTCCCTTTGGAGTCCATTAACCAATATTTCATACTCATAGTGGTTTTTGGAAGTTTACCGACCTGTGGTGAACACCGCTTAGCAAAAATCTAACACCGGTCGGTTCAAGTCTTTTAATTTTACAATAACCATCACTGCATGTCATCATTGTAACCTTCGCAAATCAAGAGCAGCAGCTAAATTGAGGTGCAAAACACGTTTTACTGCTTAAAAGAGAAAAATAGAGAATACCACCCCCTTGAACAGGTTTTCCTATGAGCTGGGAACACTACCCTTATTGTACAGTTGAGTTAGAAACAAAATCCTTAAAAACAAAATTTTAAATGATGTATAATATTCAGAAATAAAGCCGCATAACAGAAAATGTGGTAGCATAAACCAAATCTTTGATCACAATAAACTGCATTTTTTCAATGTATTAATCCGTACAGGACTTCATAAAAGTGATAACATTACCTGACTGATAACATTATCCACGATTACATTAAGCGGCGTTCACTGTATATCAGTATATTCGTCTCCAGATAATGGAACTTATATCAATGAAAGTTCTTTTTATTTGGTCGATACTCACAAAAAAATAGTGCAATACATTATGTCTTAACAACATTATTTTGTTTTTCTCTGTAAATATTTCAAAATTTATCCTATTTCTGTACATAGCAACTTTGTTGTTGCATCTTCTCTGAAGAAGGGATATTCTTTTTTTAAATCCCAAGAGAAACTATAGCAGCACTTCCTTTTGGTATGATAAAATCCAGGGTGAAATATCACTGCTCGTTGCAACATTGTTTATTTATTGCAAAGAGAATTCTTTCAGATAATATGGATAATAGCCATAATAGCCATGGTGTTTTCAACCTCAAAAATAAGAAATCAACATATCTGAACATACAATAATGAAGACATGCTATGAATTTAAGGGAAGAAAAGGAAAACAATAAGCATCTCTTTAAGGTTTTGCCAGGACAGCAAGACCAGAATCTAGAAAAAAGGACAATCTCTTTTAAAAAAAGGGATGTGTAGTCACGCTACGATAATAATATATGGTATTTTAGGCATTATCATTTCCTAATACCTACCTTAGACCTACCACAAACAAAAATATTGTATTACCAACTTTGATCTATGAATCATTAATATTATCTGACAAGGAAAACAACGTAAGTCCTGCACTAAGTTTGTTGTGCTCATTACCACGAATATTCAATTACTGACAATGCTGAACAGAAGCCATAGACTAAAGCCATTTTATCATTAAACAATGCAGCTTGGACATCAGAAGTTCTCTGTAATGTTACTGATATTTCCAAACTATGAAAATGTATACCTAAGTAGTTTTGAATTTCACTATTCAATTAAATATGGAGTCAATTTCTACAAAATTCAAGTGTTATGAACGGTATTAGTAGGCCTAAATAAGAATATGAACTTATGATAATCAAAAACATAGGCATTTGAGTCTCCTGAGCATCGGAAAAATTGTATTGTATTATTCTAATTGAAGCATTGAAAATACAAGTAGACAAAATCACAAAATTAATATTCTTAGAAATGAAGGGTTAAAGTTAATACATTGTGTGTAGATGTGCATTTTGTCTCTGCACAATCTTTTGGTGAGCCGGTAAAACACTTCTGTTGTACATGGTCTATTTGTATAATGAAAGGGAGTGACTTGGAAATGCAATATGTGGACATGCTCTGAAATTTATCAAGATTGGACTTGGTCTACTTGTATTTTCAGCACTTCAATTAATTATATTCTCTTGCAATATAAGTTGAAATACAGAACACACAGAGTTATTATTGATACAAAATTATTGAATTATTTACACAAAAAAATAAATCTCATAACAGGTAGATGTACATCCGGCTACACAAAGGATGAGCCACATAAAAGTAATGAGTTCCAGGTGGAGAGTACTGCATATGCTTGTCTCATCGTCTCCTGCTTACTCAAGATAACACATTACTAAATCATTGAAGTTTCCATATTTTAAGAGTCTGATATATATTTTTAATCGAATGGACAGACTATTTTGGATACACGAGGTTATGCAGAGAATTGCTCAGCAAAACAAAATGCATCAGTTGTGGGACAAAGTTCTAGACGTGTGGGAGGAGGTTTGACCACGAATGTAGACCTATTCCTCATCTTGTGGACTCCATGCTGCCATCAAATGAAAGCAGTCATTTAGTAAATATTTTTGTGGACAAGATATTAGTCTGGACTATAGGTCTGTTTTTTAAATTTATACGAGGGTCATTTCAGAAATCATGTGCAACTATTATTTATCATTCAATAAAGCTGCAGGAAAAAAATCAGGATATACGATTGAAAGTCGTTGGAATGAATGCTCTTACTAAATTGGGATCCGGGTACAAGGCGCTATGGGTAAGGGACATTGAAAGATGCGTAAACAGAGATCGTTGTTTTATTCGTGTTACATATGCACAAAACAGTACGCCTAATACTCGTACTCTTACGAGCTAACAACCTTCAAAATAATCCCCCAAGTTGTCCACACATCTTTACCAACGATGAGGAAGGCGCTGAATACCATCAGCTGTGTGTGATGCATCTATGCGTGCCACCTCTCATCGATGCAATCCTCCTCCATGATAATGCAACAAGCCACACTGCAGCCTGTGTCCAGAACCTTGTGTGGCGGTGGGGATGGGAGTTCTCAGGACACCCTCCGTACTCCCCTGATCTCAGTCCGTGCGACTTTGATCTCATTCCAAAAATGAAGACGCCGCTGCATGGGAAGCGGTTTGCAAACAGGGAGGACATCCTAACAGTGCATCAACGAGAGGTGGTGCGCATAGACGCATCACACACAGCTGATGGTATTTAGCACCTTCCTCATTGTTAGGAAAGGTGTGTGGATGCCTTGGGGGATTATTTTAAAGGTTGTTAGCTTGTAAAAGTATGAGTATTACGCGTACTGTTTTGTGCATATGTAATAGGAATAAAACAATTATCTCTATTTACACATCTTTCAATGTCCCTTACCCATAGCGCCTTGTATCCGGATTCCAATTTAGTACCAGCATTGCAAAAAACATTCCAACGACTTTCAATCATATATCCTGATTTTTGTTTCCTGCAGCTTTATTGACTGATAAATAATAGTTGCCATGACTTCTGCATCAGTTGTGACCCTCATATATGCAGTACAATGTTAACAACATCTTTCTGTACCTAAAGTTTTAATTTTTCCTCTATTCATCTCTGTCACTTCAATCAATATCTTTTAGTTCTCTTTCTTTCATTCCTGTACTGATCTCCTGCATCCATGAATTTCCAGGACTGCCTCTGGTTCTTCTTCCATTTGGACACCATTCCCATACCCTTCTTGGTAGCCTTTCTTCTTCAAATTCTTCTTACATGTCCATAATACTTTGTTTATATCTTACAAAGCCCAAACAAGAATTCTTGATAATAATTTTTTCTCATATAACTGTATTTCTTATTTTTTCTAATTTTGAATGTCTTGCTGACAAGAAATCCATTTCCATTGAAAACAGTTATTTTGACTTTAAATGTTTATTAAAGTTCCATGTTTCAGCTCCATGTGTAACTGTACTTTTACTATTGATATGTATACCGGGATTTGTAATTTACTTTTCTAGTTATATTTTTATTCCACAAAACACAATTTAGCATTGCTATTGTAACTCTACCTTTACTAATATTGTTCTTAATATCATTTTCCTGTGGTGAACTATTTTGTCAATTTTCACTCCTAAATATTCAGATTCCTCACATCCCTTAATCAACCTTTCTGATCTTCTAATATTACGTCTTTAGTATCTGTTCCTCATCCCATATAAACAGTCTTTTCTAAGTTAACTTTCAAATCCATTTATCATATTCTTCCAACAATTTTCTCATTGTATATTCCATATCTTTGTATTCTTGTGCAATTACTATCTGATCGTCTGCAAATAATTATGTATATATTGATCCATTTCATATCTTTTTTATAAACCTACTTATGAAATTTGCTGGAATAGCCTTGTTTATTAATGAATGTTATTGAATATTTAATAGAAAGAAGAAGGAAAATGTTATTCTACTAGAAGCAAACTGAAACTCACAGTCTTTGGTACAGTGGACAGAAACTGCGCCATGTACATCTCAAGTAAATCACATTCTAGACTATACACCTCCAATAAAGAAACATCAGAGCAATAACTAAGCAATGACTGAGTTTGTGTACACTTGTGAACCTTGCCATAGAACTTGACTTTCTGATGAACATGAGTCTGCCAAAACTTTTTACAGCCAGTTTACATTATCAGCCTATCTAATAAAAGGTGCTCGTATGTCCGATGAAGATTTTTTTGGTTGATCACTGATCAAATTCAATATAGGCAGAGTCAAAATTCTTCAATAATAGTCCTAATGTAGCTGGTAAAAGTTACGCCTGCTTTGCCTATATCATGGAAACGATACTTGAGAAGAAGTTTCTCACCCACAACATTGTAAATGACCTGGTGCTGCAATGTACAGCTTCTCCATTTAAATGACCTGCAATGTGCTGTGCCACTTAACAGTAATGAGAGCAGACTTGAGCATGTTGTGCTTTGAGGATTTATTTGACAGCCTCTCAGATTTTTGTGTTTCTGCTTTCAGGCCAGATCATCATCATCCCCTGTCCAAGTGCACAATCATCCAGAAGAGTCATCAAATCAGTCTCAGCCATCCGCTCCTGTATCAAAGCCTTGGGGAACACTCCCTCACGAAAGACCCTACCCTCCATTTCCCCAATCCCATTCTTCCTCTATGTCCTCTATTCCACACGAAGTAGCAGGTCTTTCATCTGATGTATCTCATTTTGGGTAAGACAATTATTCTAATCACTAAAAGTACAAAATTAAGTTTTATCTGAAAATATTTTTGCCTCCTTTCAAATTAAACACTAAGGAATTTAGAACGATCTTGGGAGTTAAGTTACCGACTGTTGGTTAGTTGTTTGTTTACACTGATAAAGAAATGTGTTTACTCTTAGAGCAGTCGGCTTGGTGTATTTTATACACTAGATTTACAATTTGGTCTCTAGCAGAAATATGCCGAATCTTAAAGCCACCTAATTGTTGGTAGGTACCTTTATCATAGTTTTTTTAGCTTCAGTCTAGTTGTGTTACAGTGATTGTAACATCAACAGGTCAAGAGTTACAATATGTTTTTCTTGGAACTGCAAGAGCGGTGTATTGTATATACCACTTGCTTGGTTATGTAAGTATTCTCATAGCTACATACAAACAGAATGGAGTAAAACTGATATGCACAAAAAAATATTTCATGTAACATCAAAAAATATTATCAAGATCATTGTTTGCAAAAATCACTCCCCAACAGTTGTCCTTTGTGAGAAATTCAGCGTGTGTTCATATGAAGTGGAGTAATTTGCAATTTGTAACCAGTTAGTATTAATAAGTCATTTATGACACTACTGTTAAACTTTGGATTAGATATTACTTGTAATCGATGAATGGTGTTGGCTAATGCAAATGAAAGTAAAGGAATAGCAACAAATTTCCATTTTATCTGCATTGTGTACAGAATACACTGTGTGCCTGCTAACATAAAATACAGAGCATGCTTGCTCTAGGGTTAAATTTAACACATTATTTTATGCTGCCTCAGTTTTCAAGGTCATAGATGGCAGATAAAATAAACTCGCTCTCTTTCAATGAGACTGAAATCTATTAATTACTACCCAAGAAATACATTCTCATTTGTGCTGTCAAACCTGCGTTAAACAACAAGTGACTGTTCTAAGAAAAATTGGCTTAACTTCAGGACTCTGAAAGGGGGTGAGAGTTTGTTGAACCCAAAATTTTTATTTTCCGCTTGTTTGTTTCCGTTTATTTTTGTAGAATCACTCTTGTAAAGTTATTGTCTTATTGTTTGACCATGCTATGTAATGTAATAGTAGGCCTATTATAATGCAATCCATTATAGTACAGAATTTCATTATGACACTGTTGCTCAAATATCGATTAATATTGTACATGGAACAGTTTTCAAGTCTTGAAAGTGCCAATTCAAGCTGCACAATAAATATGTTCAGCCATGTGACAGCGCCCATCACTGCTGCCATATACTATTGAATACAATGGACCACTTAGCATGCCAGTAGATGAAAGAAATTCTACATGAAAGCCCTTCAAAGTGAGTCAACATATAGTGTCATGAGTTGTCTACATCCTGATACTGTCAGTTCCCTGATCAGTTCCATGTTCGTCTTTTGCTGCCATCTGTAGCTAAATATTTCAGGCGATGTATAGCACCATCCATTGAAATGCTTGTTAACTCAGCTGTTTTATGACATGTGGGCATACACAGAGTTACATAAATCAGTCTAAATTCCAAGAAATACATGCTGTACTCTAGTTTAGGAGGAGACTGACAAATTATTTGCAATTATTTGTCCATTTATGATTACAAAAGAAATTTTAAAATTAATTCAGCACCACTAGTTTCACCGTGAATAACACAAAAAGGTTAAAATAAATCACTTCTGTTCATATTAAATTAATATAATAAATGAGTTCTCCGGTCCAGAAAACCACCATTAACGGCCGTGGGTGTCGGCATACTGACCACATGCCCCTCAATCCTGCCATCTGCCTACGGGAGATGATGCAGCGGTCGGGTGGTAGGCCAAGTCCTTCCGGGGATGTAGCGCCACGGAGTTTAGTTTAGTTTTAATAAATGAGTTCATTTTGTGTGTTTTAATATGCATTACAATACCCCTAGCGAAAAATAAATTCTTTCTGAACTGGCATGAAAATCAAATTGGCACTAGAAATATGTGACTTTTAAAACAATTAAATCATTATGGCTATAAGACAAACTGCAATGGTGTTTAGAGTAAACCTGAATTAAAATGAACTATGAACACTTGGCAGAGATTCTAAAATAAAACAGTTGTCCGTTGTCCGAAAGTAACAACTTGTACATGGCAAAGCTCCACTCTACCTCAACTGAAACATGACCTAAAAATGCCGAAAATTGCCAAATAATGACCTTTCTCTTGAAAATGACGAAAAATACAAAATAAAGCAAAAAATGCTAAAACAAATTGCCCTTATTTAATCAATTATTTCATGATACACATTTATATATGTTCGAGCTATCTTTTAAGTTTCATATAAAAATGATTCAAAATCATCAAATGCCTTTCCGTACTAATAACAAATAAATACCCTTCACTATAATATTTGTTTCATGTGAATATGTCAATTATTACCAGTGTTGCGAACATTCCTGCCAGTAATATTATATGGATGTGAGATATGGCCCCTTAGTCTTCAGGAAGAACATAATCTTAGAGTGTTCAAAAACAGGGTGCTTAGGAATATATGAAATAGGGACTGAAGAGTATTGACTGGGAGACCGGAATGGAAGAAGCCACTTGGAAGACCTAGACTTAGGAGGGAGGACAATATTAGAATAAATTTAAGGGAAGTAGGATTTGCAAGGGATGGTTGGATGGAGTTAGCACAGAATAGGGTTGAATGGCGGTCTCATGTAAGTGTGGCAATGAACCTCCGGTTTCCATAAAATCCATAAAATAGACAATATTCCTTTAGCTTATTTAGGAATTGTGTATTGCCATTGAGTATGGTAAGTTACAGGGATTTAAAATAATTGGTTATGAAATGGAGTTGCATTTTAAAGCCCTTCAGCAGATAATACATGTTGCAAGTAAATCACAAATTACATTTTCATGTATAAAATTTTCTTTTCAGAAAAAAACTATTCAATGGATTTACATGAAACTTTTTGTAAAAACTGTTGAACAACATATTTAACATATGAACTTAAAATGTTGCATGTACGCATATCATTTGTTTTCTTATATAAAAAAAAATACATAAAAATATTCTACATTTTGAAAAAAATCAAAAGTTATTTTTCTTACAAATAATCACTAGGCTATGTTCAAAATCTTTTTAGTTCAGTTCAGTTTGCTATAGCCTTAAATTCAAACTGTCATAATTTCATACCTGTCACTGCTATATGTTCTGAGAAAATGGAAACTTTCTTTATTGATGTGCATTATTTTTAATCAAAATCAAAATTACTTCGAATTAAGAAATATAATTGATTCCATTACTAAACTATACATGTAAGTGAAATTATTACTTGTTGATTACAAGTTAAAATGTAATTGGATCGAATATCTTGGGAGGTTATAATATTTGTTTATAACCCCATTCAAACTGGTCTCACCTGTGTTAGCCCCCCCCCCCCCAAATCATGGAAAATGCTTTTATTTATTTTTTAATACACCTAATGTGTATAAGAAAATATTTAATCTTCCATAACAGTGATTTTTCAGATATCTATATGCATAAAATTGAAAAATATCCCTACAACTGCGTATCTCTCGCTTTCAAAATTTCATTGGTATGTATGAACTATATGTACATTTTCTTGGACAACTTTATTTTCTTGGAAAAATTATTAACTTTAGCATTGCACCTTCCTGGCCACATGATGCAATGTTCCTGAAAAGTTTCTGGGGTTGAGAGACTCTGGATGCCTGTGGAATTGAGGTGGATGGGCTCAGGTTAAAAAGCGGTGGATGGCATAAATAGGCAGTGGTTGGCATGCCTGGAAGGTGGCGGGGAAGAAGATGCCTCTGAAATAGGTTTTTTGCTTACAGGTGTATTAATAAAAAAATATCCATTAAATTTTACTTTGAATTGTTAAAAGAGAAGACATACAAAGAAATTTTATCTCGACCAGGTAAGCAAATGGGATAATAGAAGTGGTCATTCAGTCAGGTTTCACTGCAGCTAATCATAAAACACGAAGGATGTACATGTGTATGCGTGCATGTATATATTTGTCTATGTTATGACTTTAGTCCTTGCTTCTTAGTTTCTCTTTGGAAATACAGAATGTTATATTGGTATGTTATGTTTTGTGTTTGTTCTTTAATTTGTATTTATTTTATTTTTATAATTTTTGTTTTAGACTTTTCCAGTAGATCTATGGAAATTCCAGTAGAATTTTCATGCAATACAATTTTGGCTTCTGAAATGGTATGCATTATTCATTTTATTTACTTTTTCTTATTCTTTTTAATTTAGTTTAATATATTTTTTCTTAGAATTACCAATTCTGTCTTAATTTAATTTATGGTAAAGAACTAGACAATAATTCACAAGCTGTGAATCAAACTGTGGCTACCTCAATTGGTAGAGCATTGGCACAGAAAGCTGTAGGTCATGGGTTGTAATCTCAGTGTAGAGAAATTTTTCTCCTAAATATTCTCATGTAATGTTCAACAGAAATAACATTCTGTGGTTTCATGAATGTGTATCTACATCTTAAAAATTTATTGTACAATAACAGTGGATATCCAGTCACAAAATCACTAAATTAATGTGTTTCATAATACTGTACGCATATATGACAATGTTGATAAAATAGAGCCTTATTGATTTGTCTGAATCTAAAGTGTATCCTGCCTTGTCATTGTAAATGTTTTAAAATATTAAAAATCAAATATATTTCGATCAACATGTGTGGTCATCCTCAGTGATAAAATTTAAAAAGTTAAGGCCCAGCTCAGAGCTAGCCAACACAGTCACATACCGCACATCATGTTGGTTTGATGTGGCCATGATTTTAACTTTTAAAATTTTGTCACTGAGGATGTCCACAAGTTGGTTGAAACATATTTGATTTTTATATTTTAAAACTTTTATATTGACAAGGTGAAGTTATCGCATTTTAGGCTGTATATGATGTAAATGTCTTTCAATGAAGTAGACCATTAATGGCAATCAATCATAGGAGAGAGATTCCATCTGACTCTGTGAATCAAACTCTGGCTAGCTCAGTTGGGAGGGCATAGGCATGGAAAGCCGAATGTCATTGGTTCGAATCCTAGTGCCAGAGGAATTTTTCTCCTGAAATATTGTCATATCAGTAAGGCTGTGAGTCCATCCCTCTGATGAGTCTTACCGCAAGTTCCATTTAGCCTACATTGGAATATACTTCACTGGGAGGCATTGACCTCAAATGAAGAAACTCATCATTGGGTGAGAGAAATTCCTTATGTAACATGGTTATATAGTTGTGATTAGTTTACTGAGAACATTTTAGATGCAGTGGGTTGGCCTGGGTGTGACAGTTCCTGTTCCCTAGTTCATGGGTTTGATCTTAGTCTAAGTTGATGGCCTTTGTGCCTGCAGAAATTCGAAAATCCCATGCCTGTATATTTACAGGCAAAAAATTGTCTGGGAAAATTTTTCTGCATACCAGTGAGAATTCCAGGCCGAAGTAGTACAGAACATAACTGTAACAAACAAACAATATATGCAGCTCTTTCTAACAGCTATACTGAAATATATTATTGTAATTAGGGTTGTCAGGGTTTGTATGAAATAACTGTCCAGTGGCGCCAACTTTTGAAAAACATTGAGTGGGCTCAAATATTTTGTTATTTTCACTCTCCCACCCCTTATTAAGGTTTATGAAATGGTTTTATAATCTAATATTGATGTGACCACAGTTGAATATAGAACTGTGCAAGAAACGATTTAAGTGTTTGTAATAACCATCACATTTTGTAATTCAATCACCAAGAAAGTGGTGTGTAGCCTGGTTAACAATTTTGTTTTAAGTTTATAATATTATATACACTTATTTTTTTAATTTTCGGTTTTAGGCAACTTCTAAAATGAAATATGTAGCACGGAGAGTTGGACGATGTATTTCTCCTGACTGGAGTTCTCCCAATAAATTCGTCATAAGCATCATTTCATCTTCTTTGTCAGTAAAACTGCATTGACAGACGTAAAACTTGAATGAATTCAACTACAGTATTTCAAACGATCGTGAGTGATTTTGAGCAAGAAGATATCATACTATATAAGTCAACAATAGCTTGATTTTCACTTTATAGTGATTCAACAAAGAAATACAATTTTTAGTAATAGCAACAAATAATAAATTATAATAATATGGACAAATTATTGGGTGGGCTAGAGCCACATGGGCCCTTATAAGTTGGCACAACTGTTTCTGTCCCAAAAATGGGGCTGCCCGTTTGTCCCAGTTTTTTGTGAGAACTGAAATAATTTAATTAAATGGAAGCCTTTTTCAATTTTAATTTGATTGGTTGCAAACTGTAAGGGAAATCAATGAACTTGGGAACAGGTTCCTAACTATCTCTCATGTAAAATAAAATGTTCTCAGTAAACTAATCACACCTATATAACCATGTTACAATGCATGTTGTTTAAGGCTTGGTTTTCATGCTAACCGGGGGGGGGGGGGGGGAGAATTGTCATACCTCATTAACTTCTTGAATTTTGTGTGATTAATATCACAAGCAGGAATTAAAAATATTTTGGTAATTATTTTTTCTTGTAAATAAAATATTCAGTTAAAGAGCTGTAACTGAATTGATAAAATATCTACACTGAAACAGGAGAGATTTTTTCATCTTTCATTTCAAAAGAAAAAAATGTTCTTATAAACTTGTTTTTATTTATTTCTGATAGAAATGGGGTACAAATGGAAGTATAATTTGTAGCTCGGCCAGTAAAGAAGACATAATATGCAAATTTTATGTAAATACAACTAAAACTGTGGAACTTATAATTTAAAAAGTTGTGTGAAAATGGTTGATAAACTTACAGATTCGTGAAGTTGTGATCACACCCTAGAAGACATTTAATTGTATAAATTTGCCAGCTTTTTAGATGTCTTAACATTTTTTCAGAGATTTCAAGCTGAAGTTAATGTAAAACTAACATAATAGTTATTTGAAATTCAAGTGGTAAAAGAGAGATTATATTTTGAAGTAGGTATGTTTTTGAAACAAGCCCATAAGAGCAAGTGCAGCTATACTAGAAGCAAAATAAAATAATTTTACCATGTGAATCATAAACGTTTTTTTTTAATTTCAGTTAATATTTGTAAAATATTAATAATAATAAATATTAGATTTATTCTAATCCTTTCCGTTCCATCTACCACCTCGAGATAAAGAGTTCAACATATACACATGTGCTGAGAAAGGTGGTTATTGATTATTCAGATCAAAGAAAGTACATGGCTGCCATCAGAAGGAATGGACTAAGTCAACAGAGCTTTTCTATCAGAATGTATGATGATTTTTGCGACCACCATGAGAAATCTAACATTTAAAAATTCATAATAAATTTAATTTTCAATTTTTATCAACTTGAGTCTATTTAATATGCAAATACTCTTTACTAATAATTTTTTTTCACTCTTAAAGCTACAAATTTAACAAGATAAAAACTCCAAATAATTTATTTTCACATAAAGTTCTGTATTATTAACATGAATCAGGCTAATTGATGTGGGGTAGGGGTTGCTATACTTTAACCCTTGGGCCGTACCCTATCAAGCAGACCATGGATATTGCATACCCATATAGAGAGAAAAAAAGGTCTTCCATGTAATTAGTACAAAAGAAATTGAAAAGTAGACTTTTCATGTAATTGCCATTCTAAGTTGTCTCACAATTTGGATACTGTGAGTGCCTTCTTTAGATATCTCCCTTTCACACAATCTATGTCTGCCGTACGAGGTATTAGTCATACTCTATACATGGCGATACTTTTGATGCAAAGAGTTTCATTTTTTGGAGAGTTTTCTTATGCTCTACACATCGTTCACGCTTCTGATGGCTGCTGTCATCCTTTTTTCTAGATGCACCAGGAAGAATTTACCAGTGGTCTGAAGTGTCACTCCTAGGAAATGGAAACAGTTGTTAATCTTGAATTGGTTCACCACTGTATATGATTACAAACAGCAGCAGTCACCCGTCTGCCTTTTCTGAAGATTAACCATTAGTTCTTCTTGTGTTTAACGTCAACTGGTTTTCATGGCAAGCTATGTGAACTCTGTGGACTGAAGTGTAAAGTGTCTTTTTCCAAGTGTGTTCAAAGAGGACAAAATCTCTTAAAGAATACACAGAAAACTAAAAGATATTAAATGACTGTTTTGGGTGCAATTTATTTACTATAAGAAAACCGCTCAATTTGTCTCTACTTTTTATGTATTTTATTTTTGACAATTTACTTTTGTCTTTATTGATATTCTTATGCTACTCTAGAGTCTTGGTTCATATATTCATAAATTTTATTTTGATTATCTATTATTCATGTTTTATTTATTTACTTTCATTTATTAATTTTCTATTCTTTACAGGAACTTTGTAGTGAAATTATATTTGGTTGAAATTCATGACCAGATTGCATTTTAGAAAGGTTTATTTCAATTTTTCAGTAGATACGTAATATGTAAAATACCTTTTTTGGAAAAATAAAATCCTATAAAATTTAACATGTAATTAGTCAAGTTACATTCTCATGACACAACTGTTGCATATTTTTCTCAAGCATCCCATACAAGTAGGTGTTTGGCACTTGATGATCTGGTAAATAGTATCCCGGTTTTCTTTTGTAGGGGCAGTAATAGGCCTAGGTACAAATATTTTGTACTTCCCTCTTGCCAGTCAATCCTCCAATAGTAGAACTCTCCTGCAAGAGCTGATGATAGTTGATTTTCGGGTCTTCTTCGCTCATTTTCTTGTCTTGACAGTTTAGCTGCTTCTTTAGTTACTTTTGAATTTATCTTTCTTAGACCATCAGGAAAATTTTCAAGTATTGTCAGCCATTATTTAAACTCAATGAACAAACCCAGCAAAATAAGGAGAAAGATATACAACTGGATTATTGTTACGTCATAGGCAGTAGGTATTAGGATTTCGCTACTTATGGTAGGCCTACTCAGAAGTTTGTCATAGGTGGCTCTTTCGACTCCTGTGAGTATCACATAACCATGGTCCATCAGAAGGGTTAAATGACAGCTGCCTTCAATACTTTAAAACTATGCCATATGCATCATAGAGGAAATGAAAAGAAGAAAATATTTGTTTTTTTTTAAATCAAATTCTGTAATAATTTTCAGTCAGTATAACTTTGTTAATCAGGTATAATTACAATGCAAGAATTTATGTTTGTAAGGGTTTAGACACTTGATGTAGTTTAGGAAGAATGTAGACTATTAATAATTAATAAAGAACAAAGAAATAACTTCTCAAGCCAGATATTTAAATGTCGTGGAGCTTCCTGTGCGATTGTTTTGTGCTAGTATTTGAATGCCACATGAAGCTTTAAATTTCAGCATTGTGAATTATTGCATTTTTAAATACACTGTTATTTAAAAGTTACAAAACTTTCAGTAAATAATTTCAATACATTCCTGTATGTGGAAACAAATTTTTTTTATAAATTTGCTTTGTAAGTTAGCTGATCATTAAATTTAGAAGTTTTCAATGGCGTGGAAGGACTTGAAGCAGCTATGAATACACATTTGACATTACACACAATCCCACTTGGCATTCAGGACACCAATATGTAGATTCCCTTCTTTTATTCTATTATTTGCTTTTGTGGTTTTACCATATTTTCCCTGGATGGTATTTTTTCTACGAAATGTCTCTCTTAAAACTGAGTAGTGGGTAGATTTATGGAAGGACGGCCTTGCTTGAGAGAGTTCACTGCCTTTCCTTATCTATTGGAAATGGAAGTTATTAGTTTAAGTCTGAGAACATCTGGTTTGTGGACTAAAACAAAGAATTTCTTCCCTACTTTGAGCTCTTTCTCCCTCCAAATTTACAGTTAACAAAACAAAAAGTATTTCCGCTCATTCACCATGGATCTACATTCTTTCTTATGCTAACAGTTTAAATACTCATCGTTACATGACTTTATATTTTTTTAGTTGACAGACTGCATTGCTCAAGGCATTCCTAGAAATTTAAACCAATCCAGGATGAGGACATATCCACTGTAGCCTTAGCATGTCAACCTGGCTCTAAAGATTAATAAAAAAATAGCCTACTATACATGAAGATGGAAAAACCTTTATTTTGTTAGGTAATAATAATAATAATAATATTTATTCACCATTAGGGATTACAAGAATCCAAAGGCTTCGTCATGCTTAAGAACTAAAAAAAATATTAAACAAAACATCCCTGATTGAGGATGGATTGAGTAGAGGAACAGATTTGGTATACTTATTGTTACTTTGAATAAAGGGATGGTCTCAATTTCTAAATTCAGGTTTTTAATTCTTACTACCAGCAGCCAACAAAAAACCATCCCATCGTAATCAACAGTACTGTAAAGGAATTTAAAACGAACACTGGTACCTTGCCAACTACTACGGTAACTAAAACAAGCAAAAAGGATTAGTCATGTCCCATTATATTAGTTAATAGCATGAAAGAACACAGCCAGCTTCATGACCTATAAATAGTACTGAAGTACCGGTACTAGTACTGAAGTTCATTTGTCATTGTGTCTTGTGGCTGTAGCCAGGGAGGGGTGGTGTGATCTGCAGCTTGTACAGTTATGTCCAAAATCTCAGACGTACCCATAAAATTATTACAAAGACAAGTATTCATATCTCGTATCCATATTTTGAATGGAGCTCTGTGATATAATTTATTCTCACAAGCATCCATGTGATAATTTTAGAGTGCCCTTTCTTGGGAAGTAAACTTCTGCTTTTGAATTTTTCAGAATGGAAGCACCTAAGGGTGTAAGACAGGCATATTCTGAATCTAGTGTGACTGTTTCTGATGTAAACATATCCGGTCGTGTGCCAAGCACGGAGTGCACGAGCATGGAAAGGCATCTGGAGTATTACGCACAACGCCATAAACTGGAGGCCACAGAGGTTGTAAAGAATACAGTAATTACTTACCACGATCCTGGGAGCATTGAACAGGTATGACTGGTTTGAGTGCTTAAGCATGTGCCGAGCATTTTGATGTTGTAAATACTGTCATTAGGAACCATGATTTCTTTTCTTTTATTTTATTATTAATTTCAAGAAAATAAAATGAAATCCATCTCACGAGAGAAAGGATTTTTGTTTCCTTCAACTCAAACTTGAGAGGAAAGCCTAGGTAAAGTTTGTATTCCCTGTAGAGACCACAATGGACTCTGATTCTAGGAGGTTGAAGTTCCTAGATTTTTAGACATTTGGTGCATGAAGGATGCTCTTCCAACTAATTTATGTTAAGGCTGGATTGACCCCAATGCCATAACACCAACAGAAGGATTAATCATATTCATTTTATGCTTTCTAACCTTCATAACTCACTGAATCTGTTTTAGAAAATGTATCTGGTTAAAATCCAATAGTTTCTTGTAAATGAGGAAAAAACTATATCTTTCTGTGTAAAAAGACAGTTCGCTGCAAACAATAGGGATAGTGATAATATTGATAGTATTAAGCCATTTAACATGGGAGAGACATACCAGTACTGATATGTACATAGCAATAATGTTATCAACAGTTCTCTTTTGGCTTGGATATTTGCTTTCTTGTGGTATGTATACATTTAGCTACAATCTGCACATTCCTTTTTTTTCCACTCGATTATAGGGCATGGTTTAATTTGTTGGGGTAACAGCAGTAAAATAAATACAATTATTTAAAATTTAAAGTTTTAACCATACTGGTAATCAATTAGATTTTGACTTATATTTAGAAACTTGACTCTGTTGAATAGTGTTTAGGTTATCTGTGTAATTCCAGAAATAGAAATTCCACCTGACACATTTACAAAGGGAATTAATATATCTTGGAATATGTCTTGGAAGTAATATTTTATAAAACAACGAATAGGCAATATAAAATAAAACTCAGAAATACTTGAAAACAATGCAAGAAACAAGTTTGATCTACACGCACAGAACTGCAGAACTGAAGTCTATAATCAGAATGTGCTCTTCCTAGGATCCAAAATTTATAACATATTACCAAATTCAATTAAAAAACAGGAAACACCAACTAAATTTAAAAAGGCGGTAAAATCCTTTCTACTACTCCATACCTTCTATACACTAGATGAATATATGTCTTATGATTTAGTATAGAAACTACATTCATCCCATCCATATCTACAGTCTTTAGGACTACATAAATGTAAACTAAGAAAATAATGCTATGAGTAGGCCTATATACTGGCTAATAATTTTAAGTATCTTGTAAATATTATTGTATATGATTGTGTATGTATGTTTGTGTGAGTGTATATGAGGAACCATCTGTGTATACCGAGTGTATGAGTGATATCTATATATATAAATGAATGTGTGTCTGTCTGTCCTTTATGCATTACTACACTGTTCATCCAATCACCATGAAACTTTAGGAAGTTGAGTACACTCCCGCGAAGGTTTCTGGCATAGTACATTTTTTATTTTAGCTTTCGTTTGCAAGTTGTGAGTGAAAACGAGAAGAAAACATGCAATTTTTTGCTGTTTCGAAGCATCAGTTTTCAGTAATACGTTTCAATTGTCAAATCAAATGTAGGTGGCTTTGCCTACTTTTGTCATACCTTGGAAATAAAAGCATCACAATCGCTTGAATGTTGTAAGCCCACACTGGTAGATTCATCTGTTTATAATGTCAAGGCATGCAGACATTTAAAATTTTCACCATAGACAGAAGAAGGATAATGAATATAGGCTTAAATAATGGGCAAACATTGTTCGATTTGGACGAAACTCACTATGCACTCGAATCTGAAGTTATTTTTCCCATGCTGCGCTTTCTAATCATGGAATTCACTTCAAAGCCGGATTTATAGCTGTTTCATTAATTAGGCCTATCAGTCGTTTAGTTTACACCTATGAATGTTTCGTGTGCAAAGTGTTAATAAATATAATATTTTAATTGTTTGCTCTTAATTTTCAATCTTCCGATCAATTATTGTGGGCGAAGCCGCGGGGATCTGCTATAAGCTAGAAAAATCTATATATATAGTGTTTCCTGAGAGAATAGTTTGAGTGTGATATTTCAAATTCTAAATACCTATACAAAGACCTAGATTTTGAAAATCGAAAGTCCTTCATAAGTTATTTTTTAATTTAGAAAATACAAAACCTGAGCGACGCCGGGCCTTTTAAGCTAGTTGAATATATATCCTATATCATCCTATCATTTGACGTATCCTATATCATTTGTATTCCACACATGTATATTGTCATAAGGATGAATAGTGGTCAATCTGGATAAATAGGCCTAAATATGAAATATCAAATATTACTACTAGATGGTATAACAGTATCCTACCCAAACTTACATATGTATGTAGACCTGGGAGCAATAATTACTGATATAAATAAAATTAAGGCAGAAGATAATTGTTGACTAAATTCTGGAAATGCTTGTTTTCATGCAATTTATCTTCTTGTTTTCTGTCCATAAATCTAAAAATAAAAACTTATATGACATTTTATCTTGCCAATTGGCAATAGAACATATCTAATTAATGGTTGAAGAAGACGCTACGATACTTTATATTATTTGGTCAAAACAACAGACATTCCAAAGTGCATGATTGCAATTGCTTGAATATTTGCTGCATGTGTAGCCTACTGGTACTGTAGGTTTTAGTGCAACATTAGTGTTGCATTAGTTAGTGACTTTCAGTTAGTTAAGTTAAGTATGTTCCAACTATACAGTAAGAATAGAACTTTACTGAAGTTGTAGTATTTAAGCAACTTTTAAAGTAAGATTGTGTAATATATTTGGCATATTGGTGAACCTACAAGTGAATATATTGTGGCACTCGACTGACCTCAATATCTAACAGTGTGTCCAAGGAATTACTTGCACTCTTCATATAACTACTCTCTCGCTCTTTTTTCCACCATATTCTTTCTCTCTAAAGGAGTAATCTTAAACATAATGACAAATTTTGGGATTAGATAGAAAACTTTTATAAACTAGCCTACTATTAAGGGCCTAAATATTAACTTACTTCCAACATAGGTACTTCTAATACCTGAGAAAATTAAGTTAAATGTAGCCATAAATATATGTTTTTAGTGGTAGTTTGTGTTACACAATAAACAAAGAATTCAGACACCTGCTGTTAATGAAATTTAATCCTAAGGTATATCCCAAACTCTGACACTAAGCTCTTGGTTCTATTTCCAAGGCTTGATTTTATTAAATTTTTTATTATTCATCAAAATGAGTACCGTACCGTAACTGTAATGTGGCACTACTGCTTTTGCAAATATGTGGTTACCTTATACCTTATTCATATTCATTAAAACAATGTGCTTACCCAATCTTTTGCATTAGGAAAATTATCAGATAGCCTAATTATTATTTTAAGAAAGTTTTAATAAGTTCTCTATCAATCCTCAAGTTTTCCTACATAATTTAGATGCACTGCATAATTTATCTGATTCTCAGTCTTTATAAATCTTGCTTCCCATAATCCCTCCATTTTCTTGACATAATTATCTCTCTTGCTTTAGCACCTCCATTTTACTTTCCACCTGCTTCTTTTTTATTCTTTTATATTCTTTCTCATTTTCCCCTTCCACTTTATTCTTTTCTCTCCTTCTTACTAACCATAAATGACTTTTGTATCAGTATAGGCCTATTATTTCCTCTTTTCTTTTATGTTCTCCAGTTTTTCTTGTACTCAATCTTTCTTTTCTTCTATTGTCTTTGTGGGATTGTATTGTTCTGATAATGTACATTCAATGCAATTACCTCACTTCTTAACTCCTCAAGCAGGATATTTAAAAGCCGAGGAGCCTCTTGTGGGTTTCCCTGTGCCAGTATTTCCTTACAGCATTGTAAATTATTGAGTTTCTAAAATAAACTGTTAGGGTAGTTTAAAAGTTACGAAACTTTCAATAAATAGCTTCATTGTGTTCCTGCATGTCAATAGTTAGTGTAGTAACCTATTTTCTTTCTTTTGCCATACTATGCATCACTCCTGTTGTTCTGAATTCTTCCCCTTGGGCACTATTTTTTTTTTTATGAAGTGTGTCTCTACAAGACAAGGCAAGTAGGGCAGGATTTATACTGGACAACCTTCTTTGCGGTAGTAAACAACTGCCCTTCCATCTATTGAATAGGGAAATTTTAGTCGGAGAATTAACTGGTTTATGGAGATGAAAATTCCTTCACCCTCCTAGCCCTCCTCAGATTTACAGTTAGCAGATTTCCTAATGTGAACTGAGGATTTAGCTTCATCCTTGTGCAACAGTTTAAAAATAGTTCAATACCAGTACATAACAGAGATATTTGAGGTAAGAAACTGCCTTGCTCAGCACATTCCGGGAAAGTATAATCAGCACAGGAATGGAACATATCCGCTGTGTACTTAGCACATAAAACTGGCTTTTTTGTGTGATCTAAGGATTAATAGACACCTTCTTTCCTTTTTCACTAGCCATCCATTTATTTCTATATTTAAGTTATTTTCCCTTTTTCTTCTTTACATTTTTGCATTTCTTTTTAACATTTTTCACATTCTTTTTCTTCAGTCTCTCAGTACTTTTTCTACTTGATTTACTCTCTTCATCATTCATTTCATCCACATTTTACTTCATGCTGTTTGTATTGGGACTTGAAAAAAGCAGTTTGACTAGATGATAGATATAGGCTACCAAGTAAAGACCCACTGGTTTAATGACCTCTCAGTTCCCCAACTAGTTGTCACATTTTCCCCTAGTTACTGGACAGTCCCTTAAATTAGGTACCCAGTAGTGACTGTGGCAATGTGTCTAGGTGAACCAAGAGCACCAAGTGGAATTCGTCATCACTGGCGATCTGTCTCGCGATACCAGCTTTGGTGAGGACTCACAGGTGAGTGGAGTCTTGTAGATTTGTACAATATATGTTAACACAATCAAGCCATTCAGTAGAATAAATTAAAGTTCACAAAGTAAGAAAAGTAATATCTTGTTTGCTATAACTGTAATAGTTTATTTGTAATAAGCATTTGTAATATTGGATCAATTTTTGTGGCTACCCTGTGGATTCCACTACATACAAATGTCATGTTTGAGTGATATTGCAAAACAGTATTGACTTCATATAGAAGGGACTAAACAATTCAGTAACTGAAACAAATGTAAATATTTGCTCAACAGTTTCAAATCTGATATGTTCCCCTACCCATATTGACCTGCAAAGGTTTAATGCATTCATTCTTATTTTTAATTCCTTCCTTTCTGTTTATTACTTTTCCTATTACCAGTACTCATTTTATCAATCTTACTTTGTATATTCTTTCTTTTTCTCCTAATTTATTCACTTATTGAGTTTGACATGTTGGGAAGAATTAATTTCATTATTAATCTATACTTCACTCTGGTCCTCCTGTTTTTCACCTGACCAGGAGCACTTCACCATTTCACTGTCCTTAAATTTGTCAACCGTTCTCCTGAACACTTCTCTTTTCATTGATTTTTTTACCATTCAGTCTACATTTGCTAATTCTGAAGAAGTGCTCATAAAACTCAAGTCCTCCTTTGCACATTGCATGTGTTTGTATAAATCTTCATTTCTTCCTTCCTTCGTGTACTATCTTCTCTTTTTTTCTGATCTGAGGACCTTCTTGAAAACTTTCCTTTCTTCCTTGTTTAATTCATCCATTTTATATTTATTGTTTACAATCAGACTTTATGATTTAAAAATTGTTATGCAATCCTTATATTTGCATGTAGGAGATTTCTATCTTTCTGACCAGTCCTTTATTTCCTTCTTTATCAAGTCCTTTCATTTGGATCCAATTGCAAATATATTTATATTTGTCTTTTCTCTTCTTTTTTACAAACTTTGTAACCAGTTGCTTCGTTCCACCATGTTTGTATTTCATGTAGGCCTACTTTGGTATTTTTTTTTTTTTAAAGATTTTAAACTCTATATTTTCTGAGGTATGCTTTCTTTTAATTTTGTATTCACTTATTTATTTATTTACTTATTTTTTCTTCCCTTGTTTGCCATTTCATTATTTCTTTCTTTCCTTCTTCCTTCAAACTCTCCTCTTGTTGTCACTATTAATGTTTTCTTATTCTATGGTTTTCTGCATCAGTTCTTCATTTTAACATTTTATTTTTAGTTTCATTGGAATTCCATTGTACTTTGTCTCTTCTTATGTTTCTTAAGTTTATTTCAGTTTTTCTTTTCTATTCCTTTTAGTCAATTTCGTTTTTTGCTTGTATTTCCATCCCAACTAAAGTGTCTTGATTCTTATGACCATGCATTAAGATGGCATTATGATACTAGATGGAGTATACTATTTTGATAAATAACTCATGGACAATTTATCTGGTACTGGTACTCCACATTTGTAGAATGACGGACTGCAGCTATCAAGTAGATCAATTTCCATACTCTCACATTTGCACAGTGGGTCAGGTCACATTGCATTGCTGCTCAAAGTTGTCATGCATTGCATCCCATCATTATGGAAATTCATTTGAAAGGAATTTTGACTACTACAATGGAATCTGGGCTAATTGTATACCCTAGGATCTTTCTTTTTTAAGTTCTAATAGCTGAGAATTCGAGAATCCATTTTACCCCACACTTACCGCTTACTGTTTGGCTTGGATCCATACATACTATACTTGCGATCCTGCAAGTAAGAATCCATTGTATCCTATTTCTTTTATTCAATTAACTATTTGAAGATTCATGTTAGTGTTAATTCTGATATTTTGGAATTCACAGTAATGAGGAACATGCAAAAAATTGAGAGCATGAAGCGTTCTCTTCAGAAGGAACTTAGATTTGGATGTGAAAGGAAACAACACTGCATTTTGCAAATTGTGCACAAAAGATGTATAACTTAATTGTTTGAAAAATATTGTGATAGCAAATTCTATATGGAAAATATTATATTACAGAGTCAGGCCTTCAATATCAAAATCAGACATGGCAGATCAAACTAAACATTATCGACATTTATCTATAATGTTGGTACATGCCAACATCACTTTCAACAAGGTCGAAAATAAATATTGTAAAGAGTTTCTTGAAAAACATTTGGGGAAAATGTTTCTCAGGAGTCGACTCTAATAAATAATTCCTTAAGACCTTGATATGATGATCACTGAAACAGAATAGAAAAGAGGTGCAAGACTAGAACATATGGGTTGTATATACGGTATATTTCCTTTTCTTCTCAGGAGCCAAAGATTATTTCAGATTATTAAAACATATGGAATATAAAGCAAATCGAAACACGTAATGCTAAGCAAATCATTTCTAAACTAGAAATATATTGCATATATATAAATGTGCAAAATTATTTTGTGCACATTAGGCACAAATGTAGGCAACGAGTAACACCATGCTCCATCTCCAATTTGACTCAACCTACACAAAACAATGGTCCGGACGTTCTTAACGTTCTTGACTTGGGTACTCTAGACCGAGCCCTGATCATTACACCAACACCAACACCAACACCATAGCGTGAATGTTGGACGTAATATGATTTCATGCAGACACATTAAAGGACTGAATACGATTTGAAACAACAGCTGTTATAGCACAGACATTTACACTGTCAGTAAATACAATTTGAAACAAACAGACTTCACAGCATGAAAGAACGTATCTTAAACTACTGTATGTGAAAATGTACCAAACCCAGTTTTGTCGTGGTGGACATAATTTGATTTGAAATGATGCTGCTCAGTTTAAATACTTTGTCAAGTTTATTTCATGTAACTAAAATCTTCTCTTTTTATTTTGATGTTAGCTCCATTTTCTGTCTTTCAAGTAATTTGCTAAAGCAATGGAATGATCCATTTGACACTTTGTGCTTGCACTGCACCATGTTGTTTCACAATAGTGTGAACCACTGATATGAATGTGACGTGACACTCCAGGCAAATGTGACTTAAGAGTTTTATTAAACTCTCCCATTAAACTTAACACGGTATAGTTTAACTGGGTTTTATGAAGCTGATTGTGTTAACATGAATGTGTTGTAAGGAAAATGGAAATTTTGGTAATTATCCAGATTACATAACCAGTGGCCACCTTCCTGGCCCCGGTTGAATACCCTGTATTTTTCTTTGCTGATATATATATATATTTTTTTTTTACTATTGTTCTGCCAGGCTCTCGTGTAGGCCTAATGAACTGTGATACTAGGTACAATTTAGTAGTTGGAATTGATATCTGGTTGTGGTACTAAAGCTTCAATGAGCAAACACATAAGTTTTGATTGTGCTACATTATGGTGGAACTGCACAGGTCATACAAAAACAGAGACTGATGAAGTAAATAATATGTGCAGCACATTTACATTGTAACAGAAACAACTCATTTATTTAGAATATATAATTATTTTCAAATTCCTAGGCTTAGCCTACACACGGCTACTGTGATCTACTATATAGCCCAGAACTTAAAGTACTTACAAGATTGTAAGTCACCACTGGGTTGTTATCTCAATATTGATAACGCCTGGTGATATACTGGGATATGTGAGTCAGTTGGAGAATTTAATGTTTTACAGGCACATTGCCATGGTAGCTCAAATGGCAGAGCAGCAGCATGGAGAGCCGAATATCTGTGGTTCAAATCCCAGCTATGGCATTTATATTTTCATTCCGACATACTATCTTTCCCCACATGACTCCATCTCATACGGTACAGTTCTACATGGAGTGGTGTTCCTCATAATCTTCATGACTTAAGAGTATTTCAATGAGGTCAATCATTAAAGGTACTGGTAATCAACGGAGAAAGCTTCCATCTGCTATTGTGTCACTAGCATCAGGATGAGAAGCTGAAATTCTGGATTCAAGTTTTCTTCTCCTAATTATTTTCAGTTGTAGAGCTCGTGCTTCTTGTTCTGCTGGCAACAGTTTGAATCTCTTTTCTTAAGTTCAGTATTCTGAAAAGTTTTTAATTAATTGAAATGAAATTTTGTTTGTACAGTAGAGTCCCGAAAATTCTGCCTAATGTGGACCGAAGGGTGGCCGAGTGTGTGAAAATGCCAGGTTATCGAGAAAGGTTTTAAAAAAGAATAAGTACGAGTGTTTCCTCAGAAAATACAGTACTTGTATGTATTGGTTGCTTGAGAATACATAAGGCATAAAGGCATAAGGCAAAAAGCTGTCTGTAATGAAAATTAACTAGCCGACTTTGCAAAAACTGGCAACATTTTTTTAAAGAAATGCGTAATATCCCATTGTTTTTCTCACTGCACGTTGCGTTTTGCCCTGCCAGGGTGTGGCTGAGTTATCCGAACTGCTGGCTTATCGAGTGCCGAGTTTTCAGGACTCTACTGTATTTCTTTATATTTTAATTTAAAAAAAAAAAGTTTTATTTACATATCAATACTGAAATAAAACAGGATTGTATGCTCACAATAGAGCTATATCATATTGTATATGGTGTATGTAATCTGGATGCAGAAAAGTGTTTAGTATAAATGCAGACTTTTTGTGTTCAGCCCAACATCATGAATAAAAATGGTAGGTTAAGTCTACTCATAAGACAGGTTAGACTTACACCAACCGTAACATCGGTCTACGGGACTGGGTCTATTTTAAAACAAAACTTCTGTGGCTCCTTTTTAAGGATATCAATTGATTTTTTTATTGTTAAATTAGTTTAATATATTTTATTGCTGAACGATGGATAGTGTATTGACAGAACAATACAAATGGCAAACATATGTGAACTAGTCTAATTTCAATAAATAAAATTTATCAATGACTTCCTTGTAACAAATAACAGAAATATACATAATTTTTTTTTCTGTGCACGATTTTTTTATATTTTTACTACATTTTATATATTACTTAGAGGTTCATAGGGGTACTCTGTGGCATAGTGATTGAGGCACTGTGCTAGAAACCAGAAGGTCATGGGTTCGATTCCTGATGAGGAATTGGGATTTTTCAATTGGCCTAATCCTTCTGGTGGCACTATGGCCCTGGGGTCGACTGAG
The DNA here is from genome assembly GCA_964059195.1 of Ectobius pallidus. Taxonomy (NCBI): domain Eukaryota; kingdom Metazoa; phylum Arthropoda; class Insecta; order Blattodea; family Ectobiidae; genus Ectobius; species Ectobius pallidus. Next base: position 50,915,154 of record CAXKWD010000011.1, read on the forward strand.
CCTCCATCTAGAAACAATTCTGGGGGTAAAGGTGGCCAGTGCAAAAGGCTGACAGCCTTACCACCTTCATGTGCCGAATGTCTAAAATCTGGGAGCCTCTACCTTCTGGAGCAGTTAGGGCTTCCATGGCCTATATAGGGAACAAAAGAAATAGAGGTTCATAACATCATTAGCCTAATTCTTAACATGTTGATGACAATTCTCAATACTGTAAGGCATTTTTTCTTACAAAAAGGAGCATAAAAATACCTAAATATTCTAATTCCTTTTTTGTTATTTGCAGTTTATACATATTTTATATGAACATTCCAAACAACAATTGTATATAACATAGAGTTTCTTAGCATCATATAAACTAGTCTCATTCAGCCTTGTGTAATCTGAGCCTAGAAGTTGCGATCATTGTCCCTGAGTCACGAGAAGAATGTGAAGTACTTGCCATTCCTACAAAGTGAATTAAATATAATTATTTCTGTATTATTAAATAAAAAAACACCGTTGCAATAAAAAGTATGACATAATATGACATCCTGGTCTGAGGGACCACCAGAAGCAGTAGGCAAAAATGCAGACTTGCAATTAACACTCGACAACAATAACTTGTTACAACAACAGAAACTTATTCACTGATCCAGGCCTACCTAGAGATCTGTGCAGCACATAGCTAAAAGCACATGCCGCCAATGTTAACAGTCTTTCCAACATATGAAAATTAAAACTGATACCAGTCAGGGAGACCGATGTCACGGGTAGAGGATTAAGTTTGATGCTTCAGAACAACCGGTAGTTTGGCAATAAAGCTTCAATAGCTTACAGTAAAGCAAATTCCCTCATTAGTTTTATATTTTTAGATTTTTGCATCAAAGAATGTAGACATTTAGAATATTTGAAAGCTTTGCACTGTGACTGTGTATTGCAAAATTTTCCACTTCTTTTGCATGTTGCAAAATAATCAGAGCAATAGCACAAACATATTCTAACAACTCTAAGCTTATAGCATTAACACTGATCTTATAAAACCTCTGTCTTCAACATGAGTTGATATCAAAACCTGATGGTAATTTGTATATGAAATTTGTAAGTGCTGAGAAAAGTAAAATAACATAAAATCTAATGTTTTTCTTTTGACACAGAAACCAATCAATCAATCACCTTACAAATTCAATTCCATACTTAAGACTGATAAAATAAGGCATTAGAGTCAAGTTGCTTAGGTCCATTTCTATAGGCAGAGGTGCCCACCCCCGTATCTTCGTGACTCCCCCCCCCCCGCAACTTTGTATTACTTGAACCTCATTCAAAGTAACCCCCCCCCCCTCTTTACAATTTGTGGAATAACACAAACTTCTTCCCAAAAGAAAGGTATTACTGTATCTATATATTAGTGTTGGTCTGTCTGTCTGTGTGTGTGATTCCCAGCTAAATCTAGGGAATGCAGAGAACTGAAATTTTTAACATACATGGACTGAAGGGTGTCTAAATATATATCTTCAAGCCGTGAGTTATGAGTGAAAAAATGGTAGAAAACATGAATTGTAGGTGGCTTCACTCTGCTGCCATAACAACTGGGAAAAAAGAGCAATGGCAAACTATATTTTTTCAACATAAGCATCAATTTGTTCATCGATTTGATTATGACAGCCTGCTCCGTTTTGATTCATTTGTTTATAACATAATGGCATGCCTTTGCTGGCCACAGGGGACAGGGGGAAATGTCCTCCTGTGCCCTTGGCCTGAAACACCCTTGCCACCCCTGTCCGGGTATCTTTATGACACACGGTAAAATTATGTAATTTGAAACTAGATTATTGAAATAAAGGTGAACATATTTCTAAATACAGTAGAACCCCGATAATTCGAGCTAATTGGGGCTGAGGCTACCTCGAATTACAAAAAACTCGGATTATACGGAAATATCACTAAATCAATGGGTAAATCATAAATAAATGTTTAATGAGAACAATAATGGTTTAAAAAATAAATAAACAATATAGTACACCTACATACCTGTGTTACGCTGTATGTATATTGGCAAACATTTCCAATTTGCTACATCGGCATCCTTTAAGGATTAAGTCATTGCCTGACCCTTAATGGAGTGGAACGGGAAAGCGGTGCTACTAGGAAAAGACTTTTAATTACCATTGTTGTTGAGTAGGGATTACTGTAACAATACAGTATTCTTTTCTGAAAGGATGGTATGCACTGTACAATTGATTGACACGAGGTCCCGACAAAGAAAGATCGAATCTAACTGTTTCTGTCAATCTGTAATAGAAATGTATTAGCAGTCTGAAGCCAAGGTTAATTCAGTGTATTATGATCAAAAACCCTAAGTGGGACAGTTTTACCTGCATTTTTGTACATGGAAAAATTGAAAGAAAGCTCAAAATGTAACACATTCGGAAGTGCGTAAAACTTACTTGCGGACACCGTATAAAAACGGGATTTTACTCCAGTTTTATGAAAATTTTAATTTTCTTAAGACCAGCTCGAATTACACGGAACCTCGAAATACTGGGGCTCGAATTACCGAGGCTCTACTGTAATACCAATATTTGTCTTTACCTGTTTATTGGCTCTTACTTTTAAAAAATTGTGTGTGCATTAGCTCAATTACATGCAGGGCCGCCACATGGGGGTGCTGCTGGACCCAAGAGACCCGGGCCCGGTGATGTGATATAATTTTATGGAAAACTGGAAAAGTTTGATAAAATGTTCTGTTACACAAGTAACGAGAAGGAAACTCCACTGAGAAGGGAAGAGAGAACTGACTGAATGATGAAGTTCGGCATTCGGTGAGGGGCCTGCAACCAGTACATGGTCCTGGGCCCGACCCCGAGATGTGGCGGCCCTGATTACATGCAATAATTATGTGGACTGTGAAGTCAATATTTCTATAAATAATTTTAAGTTTGGGAATTTTATTTTTTGACTTTGAAAGAGAGAGTAAAGGAAAGGTGTGATGTGTACATAGTTCAACGCCAGCCCCATGTTATATACAGTACTAAGTTACCTAGATTGTTATTACCTCATGTCGCTGAATTAAGACCCTATAGTAGCCCAATGTTGTCAATTCCCGAATTTGAATATTTGTTGCTTCTAAAGCATGCATGGAAAAATGCAGATTTAAATAAATTTTATTAATCTATGTCTTATACTGATTTATTTGTTGAAATATAGTTATGAAAGTGAATTAATTGTAATTTTATGTAGATTGATAATATTCATGACAAATGATATGGGAAATTTTTCCGAATTCTGGAAGAATATAGCCTTCTGGGGGATTTGCTAGGTGTACCTTAACAAGGCCTAAAAAGTGTGTTGTTGCTGTATCAATATTTTATTACAGAAAGGCAAGTAGGCCTACTTTACTACAGACACATCTGTAGAATATCCATAATCACTCCAAATGCCCCATCATGCATATCATTTATTAGTTCAGTCAGCATAGCCAGACACAATACATTCTGAAAGTAATTTCGAACACTTCGTTCAATTGTAATGATTTCAGTCAATATTTCACCTGGTCCCCAAATGGTCAGTAGTAGGCCTAAGTATTGAAGAATGCACAGCAAGAATAAGATCGACTCGATTCTGACTACAGATAATTATTTTTACTTTCATCTGTGATACCTGAAAAAGTATAGGCCTAAGAGCATAATTTTTCAGTTTTTCCCCAACAGTTTCAAGATTTTGTTTTGTTTTATTGGGTTAAGACTAGCTATATCCTGTCAATGCTGTTTAGCACTGGCATGCTTTTCTATCTTGTTTCATGGGCTCTCAGATTAACATTGCAAACAAAACATCTACATTGCTTTTCAATATCTACATACCGGTACTTATAAAAAAATATATTTTTTATCTTTAGGTTTGTAATGCTTTTTAAACTTAACTAAAAGAAAATCTATATTATTCGACCTATCTTTAAATACTGGAACACTGGTTCAACTTTTAAAATTAAATCTCTTTAGAAGTCTCATAGATTAAAAAATAACTATTGCAGATGGGTTGTAGTGTGAACTTATTTACCGGTACCAAAGTATTTAGCCTATTTTGAATTTTGTGTCTTGAGTACTGAACAAGAATTCAAATTAGTGTTGGAACACTCAAAATCCATAAAATTTCAGCCATAATATTATTGGAGTTTTTATTTTGGAATGTTTGGAGTCTTTTGAGCATTTAAAAGTCTCGAACTCAAGCTATGAGGACTTAATTCAGATTTCAATTTATCTCTAATTCAAATACCGTACATCAGTCATTGGTCAAAATACCAATATTTATTTTATTGTGTAATTTTATAGTTTGAAGTGTGCTTTATGAAAATATAAATGTATTTTGAACCACAAGCCTATTTTAAGGTCCTAAATGACAGCTTATATGACACATTATTCATACGCTGATAATCGACTTACATCCTATATCATAGGCGCATTTTGTTCTAATCTGTGTTAAATGTACTTGTATATTCCTTCCTGTGTGACTCAGGACAAATTAACATAGAATTCAATTGAATTGATTTAAATTGAATGTAGATTAGATCACGCAAGCCCAATTGTGAATGCTGTGTCAAGTAACAGTCACCTAAAACTTTAAAAAGTTGTTTTCCTTTAATATTTTTTCTAGCTTTATGTACCATTTCTCTGAAACTATTCATCTCAGAACATTGACATTTTTATAGTCTATTTATGTGTTATATGAGAACAATTTGACATTTTGTAACTTCCTGGTTCCAATATTAAGCTAATGATAAGATTTTTAATTTCAAATATTGCAAAATTAAGGGTAATTTTAAAAAATTCTAGATGTTACATTTTTAAGATTCCTCTCTAAAAAATGTCACTTTGTTGCTAAAAAGTGTAAATGTAAGTGGAAAAAATTAATTAGTTTACCATTTACAGTTCTTGAAAAATGATACATTGAAAATGACAAATTTAACATGGCGGATAAAGAAGTTACCTTCTCCCCTTAATTTCAAAATGAATTTATTATATTAGTATAATTTATTTTTTCAGAATACTTGGTATAAAAATTAATAATTATAATTATTATTAAGATTCAGATTCAGATTTATTTGTTAGATTGCCATTACATAATAACAGATTGACACTTCAAAAATTTATTATGCATATCTTTGTATTGTGAATATTGAGTTTTTTATAGAGTGCTTGTTATGAATGCAAGGGTGCAAATGCAGATGTTCATAAACATGTATTTTGTACTATGTTATGATGAACAAATCTAAAAAAAAAAAAAAAAAAATTTATTAAAAATATTTACAAATTAAGATAAAAAAATAAAACGCTGATATAATTATATAAGTATGGAAGTCAAAACACTGAGTACTAAAATCTAAGAAGAGGTACACCATACACAGTGATCATACATCAAGTTAAAGTTTATCATTGAAAAATTCACACACAGAGTAGTAACATTTGTTAAGTAATAATTTCTTTATTGATCTTTTAAAAACAGGCGATGGCAGATCTTGAATTTGTTTAGGCAATTTATTTAAAAGTTTCATTCCAACATGGCAGGGTGATTTCTCAAACTTTTTAAATCTATGGTGATCGTTCAAGTATAAATAGGTGAAACATGTGTTATGGTTGTGTACCTGCTGAAGCTTACAGAAATCGTTTTTATTCTTTTTGAATAATAAGAGACATTTAAAAATGTATATACATGGAAGGGCGAGTATGTAATTATACCTAAAAACTGTTTACATGTGTTTTGTCCTTGAAGTCCAAAGGTTAGTCGTATAATTCTTTTTGAGCAACAAATAGCCTTCCACATTTACCAGAATTGCCCCAAATAAAACTCCATACAATAAATATGCATATACCAAGGAATAATAAATTGAAATTAAAACATTCTTATTTAGGATATACCTTAATTGTAAAATTGCAAAGCCAGCAGCATTCAACTTCTTGGCCAAAAACTTTATTACCGGGTTCCACTTAAGTAGGCTATCAAGAATTTGACGGTGGGCTCTGAATGAATAACAGTACTGTTAAAATTAAAATAAATCTCATTACGGTCAATTAATCTATTACTAAAATTGACACACACAGATTTGTCAACATTTAAAACAAGTTTGTTTATATCGCACCATGTTCTAAATTGTGCAGACACTAATTCCAATTTAGTAACAAGGTCTTCCATATTTTTGGCTGATGTCACAATAGCTGCATCATCTGCATATAATAAAACTTCTCCGCCATTGACAAAGTTTAGCAAATCATTAATATATAAAAGAAAAATAAGTGGCCCCATGATAGAACCCATATTGATCTCAAAATTATTAGAAAAATTATTAAAATCTTTGACATGCATGCTAGTCTGGTTAAATATGAAGGTAAAAATTTTAAATACATTCCTCTAAAACCTAATGCTTCAAGTTTTGAACAGGCAAATTGAATGTCTAATGTGTCAAACGCTTTGGTAAGGTCAAAGAACAATGATTTCCTATGTCAAGTAATTTGTAAATACAATTATTAAAATAATATAACACTGTCTCAGTAGATCTATCTTTAGTGAAGCCATGTTGAGCTCCATTTAAAATATTTAATTTGGTCAAATAATTCATCATTCTCTTATACATCAATCTCTCAAAAACTTTTGATAAAGTATTTAAAATGGAAATAGGCCTGTAATTGTTAGGGCTAGTCTTGTCACTTTTTTGTGGATTGGAATAATTAGTGCTGTTTTGAGAGAACGGGAAAATACCAGAGTGCACACACTGATTTATTGTGAAACTCAATGGAGCAGCTATAAAATCTTTAATCATTTTCATAAACTTGGCAGATATGGAATCCGAGCCAGGACTAGTAGTTTTCTTTAATCCTTGAATAGTGCTAATTCCTTCGTTCAAATCTACCTCATCGTAATAGAAACTATTACATCTGGTGAGGGACGTAGTACAATTTTAAAAAACATTCCTACCAAAACAGTTTTGAATTGTGTTATGCGGTTCAGTTTAAAAATGAGTAGCAAAAATATTTGCCACCAAGTGACAGTCAGAGATAATTTGTCCATTATGCTGAAGATTGATTTTTGTAGCTTTTTTTTGTCCTGCCTAATTTAGAGTTAACAATATCCCATATTTGTTTTTGTTTATTACTAGAACTGCTAATCAATTGAGAATACTATTTATGTCTTTGGGAATTTATACATTTCTTGTAGTCTTTCTTTTTCTTATTGTATAATTGGGCCAAATTCGCATTATTGTTCAATCTCTTTTTTGCAGTAAATAATACTCTTAGCTCATTTCCTTTTTCAATTAGGTCATTAGTTATCCAATTTCTGAAATGTCTTGTACTATTATTACGGCGAAATTTAGGAGTTGAACAAAAGCATATATCCATTGCCCATAGAATGGTATTAACAAAACTATTAAACATGGTATCAACATCAGCTGTACATTGATATAACCAAGCAAAGTTAATTGTGCTGAAGAGCATTAACAAAGTGTTCTATCCAGATTGTGTTATTTTCCTTCTAGAATTAGGAGCGTCATTACTAATGTTATCTTTAGGTAGGCTATCATCATTTGTTATCAAGTAATCTATTTTTATTGGTGTCATCTTACCGTTTACATTGAAGTTAACTCTAGTAGATTCGTAAGAAGTATAATGCAATCCGAAACATTGAATAATATCGTCTAGTTGTCATTTGTTAATGTTTGAGGCTAGAAGATTTATATTAAGGTCGCCACAGATATAAATGACTTTAAATATCTTCAGTATATATTCAAATGTGTCATAAAAATTAATAAAAAACTTTTCGAAGTCCCCTCCAATGGGTCTGTAAACATTCAGAATACAACATGCATAGTTGTCAGTAAAGAGTTTTATGGCACAACACTTGTAATTCAGTTCACTTGTAAATTTGGAACAGTCGATTTCATTAAATTGTAACATCTTAGATTGTTTTACAAATATGAGACAACCACCACAGTTGTGTATCTTTTTACAATAATGTGAGCTCAGAACAAAGTTTTCTAAATGCATTAAGAATATAGATTCAACATTACAGTGATGTTCAGTTATACAAATCACATCAGGACTGAAGTTGCTTGTAAAGAGTCTAGATTCGAGATTTTGTCAGTGACTGAACATTCACACTAGTTAATGAGACATTTTGTGAAGAGGTTCCATTGAGTAGACAGGTTTCTGTAGGCACCGAATTTACATAACATTGGTTTCTGGGGCTTGTTTCTTTAAAAAATATCTTGTAACTAGACCACCAGTAGGCTAAACACTCGCATCTAGAGATTTGTCCAAATTCTCGAAATTTATTGTTATTTTAAAGGAATCATATGACTCTGGATATTTAGAGTTATGTTTTTCACGTGCTGCTTTGGGAAAAATATTTTTAACATATAACCATATAAAAGCTTTATCCTTGTTAAACCCCCTGATGTGTGGTGCCCTTTGGACTCATACATCCACCACCCTCTGAAAGGGTCTGCAGAGATCTATTCTTCTTTAAATAGGTCAACAGAAGGGAGATAATGAATGTAAGCCCAAATGAGAAAACATTCAGTGTTTTGAACCGGAAGGTTGGGGCTAGGAAATTCTAATCTGAGGTCGTTTCTTTCCCGGGCAGTGCATTTTAATCACGAAATTCACCTCGAAGCCAGACTTTTAGCTTTTTTATTATCAATAGTTTTAATTGTTTATTCATGATTTGCATGTACGGGTAAGGTTCATTTTTATTGTTTCATTTCGAATCTGTATGACAATATGGCAGCATGAGGTTCGTTTTAGTCATTTAATTTATTTATTTACTGTGTCGAACGATTTAACTAAAATTAAAGTTATGTAAAAACGATGTAATGTAATGTTCTAATTACGTTTCTGTTAAATACATAATTTAAATACGAAATACAAAATAGGAAGTAAATAACCTAATTGTGGAAGTATTTATCTGTCTGTCTGTGTGTCTGCCATGCCCAGCCAAATCCCCACCATGTTGAAATCTGAAATTTTTAACATAGATGGACTGATGCAACTTAAAGCCAAATTTTTAATTTTTGCTTTCGTTCGCTTTGGCTAATAGGTTTTTAATGTTGATTGCAGATGGCCTTGCTCTGCTGCCTTAGCAACCAGGAAAGAAAGAGCATCACCCAAATTGATCTTTTTGCAACATAACACATCAGTTTGTTGAGCGCTTCAATTTTTTTCATTTGTTTATATACGCTACAATATGCAGGGATCTGAATTTTTTATGAAGGCGGACAGAATGCTGACCTAAATGGGAAAACATTGAATAATTTTGACGAAACTCACTATGTGTTTTTTTAGAGGGGGCTAGAGAACTCGAATCTGATATTTTTTTACAGGCGTGCACTCTTAATCTCAAATTGCACTTCGAAGCTAGACTTTTAGCTTATCATTTCAATCATTTTAATTGTTTATGCATGATTTGCAAGTAAGGGTAAGGTTCATGAATCTGTGGCTCGTTTTAATTGTTTCATTTCGAATCTGTATATCCATGAGACAGCACAAGATTCAGTTTTTATCATTTTAATTATTTAATTACTACAACTAACAATATAATTAAAAATAAAAAGATGTAATTCATGCAATTTATGCAAAAATGTCAGTGTTGTTAAATATAATGGTCTAATTATGTTTCTGTTAAATAAATTAGCGATTGAATTAATAAATGCATGCAAAGCCACAGGCAGCTGCTAGTTTCAATTGAAAAAGTAAGCTTAATGAGGCTGCTTTTACATGATATATAATAGGGTGTCCATTAGTCCCGTTTTTCCTGGGACAGTCCCGTTTTTTGACTAAATGCCTTGCTGTCTCGAAAGTTTTATTGGGGACACTCGAATGTCCTACTTTTTTGTGATTGTGATTGGCCAGTGAGTTTCACACTACATTAATTAAAGTTACAAGAGTGAAGGTCTTGCTCATTGTCAAAACATATGAAGCAACTTATGAAGCACATAACCTCATAAGTAGCACTTTCACTGCCCAAACACAAGACTCAGACAGCAGTAATATTCCACAACAGCGAAATACTATTTATTTAAACCCAGTAACAGTGAATGAAATCACATCAATTATAAAGCGATTGAAGAAAAAGAAATCAGCAGGAATAGATGAGGTCTCGGACAGTGTTATTAAAAACTGCCACAGACACATTGTACATCCATTAAGTTACATAGCAAATCTATCATTAAGCTGTGGTCAGTTTCCAGATGAATTAAAAATTGCAAAAGTGAAACCACTGTATAAAAAGGGATCCAAAGAGGAAATAGAGAATTATAGACCAGTATCTCTACTCTCAGGTTTCTAAAAAATCTTAGAAAAGGTTATGTATGCAAGACTTATAGCATTTATAAAGAAATATAATACCCTAACTAATATACAACACGGGTTTTGTCAGGGAAAATCCACAAATACTGCGATAATTGATTTTCTTCAAGAAGTATATGAGGCCATTGATAGGAACGACACTAGTGTAGGACTATTTGTAGACTTATCAAAAGCATTCGATGTAATAGATCATAACATCTTACTCAACAAACTTCAAACTTTTGGAATAAGAGGATTAGCATTAAAATGGTTCCAATCATATCTAGAAAACTGCAAACAAGTTGTAGAAATCGTGCACAAAGATGAAAGGACACACATAATAAATAATGTACTGTCAAGTGAGAGGTATATCAAGTATGGGGTTCCACAAGGTTCCATCCTTGGACCGGTATTGTTTTTAATTTACATTAATGATCTAGATATTCAGTCAAATCACACAAAGACAACTCTTTTTGCAGACGATACCAGCATCCTTTTAACAGGTGAAAACAATGAAATTGCTAGACTTAATATGACAGAAACAATAAGTAAACTTCATAAATGGTTTGCCTCTTATTTGACCAACAGAAAACAGGTAGTCAAAATAAATTCCTCCTATTCAAACGAAGTTACATTAGAACACGGTGTTCCTCAAGGTTCAATTCTCGGACCCCTTCTTTTCCTAATCTTCATTAATGATTTACCTGTCTCTCTGTCACCTTTTAAAACAATTCTCTATGCAGATGACACCAACGTAATTTTCATAAACAAGCATATAATGCAACTAAAAGCTGAAATAAACGAAACAAATCTAAATCTATTTAATTGGCTTAACCATAATAAACTATTTCTAAATTCGGACAAAACCTTTTTTATCAACTTCAACAGTCATACAGACAATGATAATTCTCTTGAAGTAAGCATTGGAAACTCAAAGATATCCGAAATTGACAAAATTAAATTTCTAGGTATCTATATAAATAAAAATCTCTCATGGGATGATCATATCTCTTATTTAAAAGGGAAACTATCTTCTTTATGTTATGCCTTTCGTATTTTAAGCAACATCTCAAATATAGGAATACTTAAAACATATTATTTCGGTTGTATTCAATCGGTACTAAACTATGGTATAATTTTTTGGGGTAACTCTCCAAAAATGATCGAGGTTTTTAGAATTCAAAAAAAAATTTTAAAAATCATGGTTAATGTTCCCACTAGAACCAGCAGTAAACCAATTTTTAAAAAGCTTAATATAATGCCTTTACCATGTTTATATATTTTGGAGACTGTTCATTTCATTCATTGTAATCAACAACTTTTCAAATATAACCATGATCTCCATAAGTACAACACAAGAATCTCTAATGATATACATCTCAATAACCATAGAACCACTAAATTCCTAAAAAGCATTGCACATCAAGGCATTAAACTGTATAACAAAGTGCCCAACTCATTCAAAAAGTTAGATCCTAAGAAATTTAAACACAAAGTAAGTTCCCTATTAAAGGATTTCTCATTCTTTAATGTAAACGAATTTTTTCAGTCCTCCTTTAAAGATTTATAATTTGACTAATTTCTCCTCCGTTACAGGATATCACTCTTTCTCTCTCTCTACTCCAATTTCTCTTGTTAGTCTCTATGTATGCCTTGTGATTGTGATTCATAGTCCTAAACTGCCATGTGACTATTCAATCTCATTTCTACCTCAATTACCTTGTTTCTCGCATATTTCTTTTATTTAGTGTATGTACAGAAAATCTTCTAGGCTAACTTAATTTTAGTTTCTTTCACAGTTGCAACATATATAACTAATTTATATTTTGTCCTGTAGTATTTTATGCTCTGTATTATAACTAGTTTTAGACTTAATCTTAGGAAATGATGACGAAACCATGTATTTTTTAAATACCAACGGTGAATAAAAAATTTATTTATTATTTATTTACTGGTTCGAAAGGAATAGACTTATAGTTAACAAAGAGAAAACAGTTGCAATAAACTTTCAGCATGTACAAAATAAGAAGACAGAATTTCCTAACATCTCATATGAGGATAAAACTATTAGTTATGTAGATTCAACAAAATTCTTGGGGGTATGGATTGATCAAAATCTTAAATGGTTCAAGCATGTTGATGTCCTCTCGAAAAATTTGAGTAAAATTTGTTATGCCCTATGGTCAGTGAGGAAAGTATCCAGCCTAAACACAGTACGCTCACTCTATTATGCCTACTTTCACTCCCTCTTAACTTACGGAATAATCTTCTGGGGAAATTCAACTAACAATGAAGCTATATTTAAATTACAAAAAAGAGCTATAAGAATAATGATGAAAGCAAACAACACAGCCAGCTGCAGGCAATTATATAAAGATCTTCATATATTACCCTTCCCCTGTATCTACATATTAGAGACACTTATATTTGTAAAAACTAATCTTTCTTCATTCCAAACAAACTCAAAGGTACATTCCTATAATACAAGAAATAAAAATGATTTAGCGAGTATACCACATAAAACTAGCTTATTTGAGAAAAGCTTCACATATACAGGACTCAAATTATACAATGGTTTACCCCAATCCATTAAAGAAATACCTGCACTATGTAAATTTAAAAGAAAGGTATGTGAATTTCTTCACAGCCACTGTTTTTATTCAATGGATGAATTCTTTGACCACAATCATTCATAAGCAGTTTTATTTTTAAAATTTTTTTATTTATCTTGATTTCAGATAGCCTGCTAGAGGATTTGCAGCCGGATAAACCCACGAGTTCATATAGTGACAGTGTGAAACATGATATGGACCAAATGGCCTCATGTAGTGATGACTTATGGAAAAATGACTTAATCATTAAAATCTCCATGTACTGTAGAACTAGGACAGGTGTTGAATTATTCTGGTAATAGGGTCATGCAACAGTTAGGACTGGCTCAATCTTTCGGAGAGCGGCTTGGTTGACTCTGGTTCCCTGTTGCTAGGGTTTTGTAGGTGGAGTGAGCTCGCTAAGGCTGGAGGAACCTTCATCTACTTTTCCTGTTCTAAATTTTATACTTATTTATTTACCTTCATTATTTTACATTGTCATGTAATTATGAGTTACTATTTGAATACTACATTAACAGGTATTTATCCTATTCCTAATTATTAATTTTTATTACTAGAAGAGATCATTCAGTATTTATAACCTATTGATATAAATAATTAAACAACAGGATAACTCAGCACCTTTGTATTTGTATTTGTACTTTTATTTTTTGTATTTTTATTTTTTATAATTTTACTTATCTGAATTATAAAACTGGTTATAAATTAATATAAGTCAATAATTTGCTAATATCTATATTTTATACTCTGTAAAGAAATTTTCATATTGTACATATTTCTTCAACTGTAAGTTTATATTTGCATTTGTAATTATATTGACGTGTCCCATAACATGCATATGTTCCGATGGACTTAATAAATCAAATCAAATCAAATATTTTAATGGAGTAATATGTGCTGACTTTTATGATAAATTATAAGACAAAACTTGCTTCTCGATAGAATACATAAAAGTGAAATATACAGTGACAACAAGGCATCAATTTCTGTGGAATAAATTATCTACACTAGTCTGCAGAAGAAAATTAAGAAGTCATTTGGGATAATTTGTGTGCATGAGAGAAAGGTAAATTGTAAATATTCCCAAAATTTTGTGAATGAAATTTTTATCTTTTTTTTCCTTAACTGTCCCAAGTTTTTTACAAAAAAATTTGAAATGTCCCGTTTTCAATTAAACATTGTACGGATGCCCTATATATACATAACTGATAAACAAATGATTATCTACAGAATATATTCTAAGATGAATTTAAGAAGACAAGGATTGGAAAATGGCTGGTACCGGTATTTCACTGGCCTGGCCAGTTATTAACATATTTTACGTCATTAAGGCATTGGCTGGTCCATAAAGAATAAAATCCGTGAATAGCCAGTACCATATTTTTGTGGCTGAGAGAATTATTGTTATGAAAAAGGGAATTTTCGTGTAATTTTTTATGAATGTACTATGTTCTCCTTCATCTACTTAAAGTGGTATCCAGTGTTTTTGCTAGTCCTCCTAGTAAAGCTTTTGTTGAAAGAGCATTTAGCATTATGAACATTCTATGAAGACACGAAAGAACAAACTTGGTGCAACTCTTTTAAAGAATTAGAAGAGGTTTTTATTATGGTGTGAATCTTGTGAAAGCAAAATTTTGTGTGTAGTCTATATTGAAACACTTTTTAAATTCATTAAAACTAAAAAAATTGTTTTTAAAGCAATAAGCAACAGCAAAAAGCACAATTTTCTTAAGGAATAAAACTGTAACACAAGTAGCTTTGTACTATATGTACTGTCAAAAATTCTGTTACAGTTAATAAGATCAATTAATCATTTTATTGGTACAGCTAGTTGCCACTTTCATTAATATGTTTATATCTATAACCTTTCGCCAAAGCTATATATTCATTAATGAAACCTACATTTTAGAACATCCACTACTCCACTGATTGATTTAACCCTTGTGGTTGTTCGGTATTTTGGAATTTTGCAACCCTAAGAAGAACTGAATGTTTTAACTTCTTAACAGTTACGTAATAAGAAATATAAGTAAACAATAATGCAAACTAGACAATGACGCGACGGGCCGACAAATCTTGAGATCGCACTCACACATGCAACTCACATTTCGTTGGTGCAGTACTTGTTTACAAGAAAATGCATTTTGCTACCTGTGATACAACTTTAGGCCTAATAGTTGAACAGTATCGGTATATTAAAAAATATCTTATTCATTCTTAAAGAAATAGAAGTGATTTTATTACCTTGAAAACTTGAAAGTTTATTTTTTTAACATATAAAATGCTAATTTTGCAACATTTTCAACCCCCCCAGAAATTTCAATGATGAACTCTGCCTCTTAACCTCCTCTTGTGGGCACCCCTGCTATAGGTATGATTTTAAAATTTGTATTTACTTAAAGTACAGTGCATTATTTACTATGAAAATTAATAATACTTTGCCGTGAGTATGATCATTATAATGATATAAAGAATTGGAAAAAACTACTTGAATTAACTTAATTGTTATTCCTAGGAATTCAGTGAAGGTAAACAGAAAATTTCTCTCTTTGACACCAGGATTACTTATATATTTCAATCCACTTCTGTTTTGTGGCATTTTGTACACTAATGATTTCAGTAGACTTTATTTCCTGGTTTAAAGATGGTTCTAGAATGGGTATGATCCTGAAGTAATGGATCAAACTTATGGCACATTTTGTATTACAATATTTTTTTATTCACAGTATATGTAAGAACACATCATTGACATTACTACCATTATTTCTGAGTTGTCTCTATAAATTGATTTAATTTTGACATGATTTTTTTTCTTTGTTTAGTATGAATCAAAACAGCTATGGGATTTAAGAGCAACTCTTGCCAAGAATGAAGATGAACCAGGTTCCATAGCTGGAGACACAGGAATGAGTACTGATATTGCAGCAGGTAAGATACATAAAATAATTCATGCATGTGACAAAGAGCATATTATTGTAATGTGAAACTTTGCTGCTGGGCACTGAGAAACGTAGAATGAGATACCGGTAACATTGCAGTAACAGTAGTAGTAGTACAGTAAGTTAACAGTAATTATTATTAATAGGGCCTAATATAAAAAATTGTGGGAAGAATAATAGATATTAAGTTATGCAATTTAACCCTTAACCTGGGCACCTAGTTCGCTTGCTACCATTTCAACTCTAAATATTGTAGAGTAAGCTTGCTTTGATTTTGTTTTGGTAATGCCAATTTGATAAGATATCTCCCTATGCCATTCATTCTTTGAACATTACAAAGACAATTTTGCTAATATTCAGCTATAATTTGTTGCCTTTGAGCCAGTGCTGGAGTCAAATATTATTTTCACTTTTTCACTTATTATGTTTTGTAGTTTCATTTTTATTTTCATGTCAGACTAGCGTATTTGTATTATTTGCAAACAGAACCGTCTTAGTGAAGGATAAATGAGCTGAAAGGTCATTAGTGAAAACTAAAAAAAGTATTGAGCCTAGAATTGAGCCCTGGGGGACACCTAGTTTTATATTGGAAATTGCTGAGCATGCTGAATCTATCTCTACAAACTGCTGCTCTGACTTTGAAGGTATGACTTAATCAGTTTTCTGCAAGTCCTTTGTTACCACCTGATGCCAATGATAAAAATATGATGATAAGACACTTGCAATTGGTGGAAATTTCACATATTCATACACTGAATTGATCACTGATTCATGAGCTCATCATAATCAAAAAGAACTATTTTATGGAATGATAATTCTTTCACACTGGCCGTGTGAAGGCTAAGATGGACACGTGAAGTCAGAATGAAAAATTCAATGCCATAGCTGGGATTTGAACCAGGATCTTCGGCTCTCCGTGCCGAGGCTCTAACCAACTGAGCTACCATGGCAACGTGGTTTACTATAAAGCCCGGGTCTTTAAGCATTTACAGCTTGTAAGTCGCCACTGTCCCTCTACCCTCTCTCGGAAAATAAGCATATCAAAAATTAGTATAGGTAATGAAACCTCCATTCGAGGCCCCTTCGCCCCACCTGGGGATCATAGGGTACCAGATAAGACCAGAAGTAGCCACTGGGTTCGTATCTCATATTGAGAATGCGTGGTGGTATTCTGGGATTGTGAGTCAGTTGGAGAATTTAATGTTGTACCGGCACGTTGCCATGGTAGCTCAGTTGGTTAGAGCATCGGCACGGAGAGCCGAAGATCCTGGTTCAAATCCCGGCTATGGCATTGAATTTTTCATTCTGACTTCACGTGTCCAACTATTTTATGATTGCAACCCCACAGGGACTAAAACTAAATTTGTATTTTTTTTTTTTTTTTTTTTTTTTTTAAGGAGGAATTCCACAAGCAGAGGCAGTAGAAATCTATGATTATGAAGAACCTGAGAACTATATTGAACCTGGTTTTGTGGAGCATATGCAGGTATGTCAGCACATTTTGTAGAATATTACAATTCTTTCTGGGTTCTTGTGTAAGCTTATTTGTGTAATCACACAAATGGGGAATAGCTTTCCAAAATGTAAGTCCACAAATACCTATAGTTTTTAGATGCTAATACCAAAGAAATTTTTATATAAAGTGTAACAAATGGACCTGGTTTTATCAATCAATTCAAGAGCAATTTCGTTGAAAGCAAATTTATCAAAAATCTGGACCTCAAGTTAAATTTATTTTGACCATCTAGCAAAAACTGCAAAATTAATTATTCAGAGGAACAATATATTGACTACTTTTTCTTTTAACCTCTCTGGAGGAAGTTTCATTATCGAGTTGAGTTACAATTTTCTGGAGAAGGGAGATGGATGTCAGCTTGATAGCCCTTTAGGAGGAAACTCTTCAGGTTACTTAACATGAAAGCATCAGGAAATTTAGTGCATAAGATTCGAATGTGGGCTTGGAGTTTTTTTATATGCCATAAACTGATGACATGAGTTCCAAGATCTTTAGTCGCTCCCAGAAGATTCTGTGCCCTGGATTTTTTGGTTTAAAGCCATGTACCTCGGATGCAGAGGCAGGCATGCTATCCCTGTACCACTGAGGTGGACAGAAGAACGCTATACAAAATAAGATTTCTTTATAGCAGTGTTAGAGTTCTCAGAAAAGATTGGGAATTTAAATATGGAAGAAACTTTACAGAATGTAGTAAATCCTAGACTGCCGTTTAATATGTTTATAGTATCGGAGTAAATGTGATATTACATATAAGAGGACAATACTACATATCAGTAAGAAACAATACCTAATAGGCCTATGCATATGCAGTTCTGGGAGGAAAATCTTCCTATCAAATATTCCTAATATCCTCAGTTTTACTAAATAAAATATGGTTAGCCAAAAAAAGTATGTTTTTGTTCTATTAAATTTTTTAACAAAATATTGGATGAAGCAACACAATTCTGTAGGGTATTTTAAAAGGCAAGGAATGGGACCATATTAAGGTATTCATTATGTATACATTAGGCCTATACATTGTTTAGTTTAGTTTAATATACTATTTGTACTATGTATTCAATATCAATAGATGCTGTGTGAACCAAATATGAAGCTGCTTGTGACACCTGCTGGTCATAGGGAAACCAATCCACATGACAATTGTTAGCTTGCACCGCTACTTCTATCCCTCACTGAAGATTCAAAGAGAAAATGTCTAAATGAATTAAGAAGTTTAGTATTTCATCTCCTATCTTAAATTAGATGTTGAAAGTGTTTTCCCTTCTGATCTACACGTACCTGACAACGCCATTAAAAAATTCTACTACCGACATTCTTTGAAGCTGTATTTCAGATATTTTGCAAATTATTCTTGTTACTTCAGTCTTTAATTTTTCAGAGTATGTGGATTATTATGGTACACATTTTGTTTTATCCATTTGGTGCCATGCACCGATATGATTGGTATCGTCTTCACTGTCCACTGAGTGGCAGTCTTTGTATTGGTGCTACCTGCCCAAAAGTTCATGGCTTTCTACACAAAAATGCACAGGCGTTGAAAATATACATAAAGGATGGAGTTTAGCCCCCTGGGGGATAATTCTTCTAAATATAATAACACAGATACAAATAATTCAGGTATGATAATAATACATTACATTTCTGTTATATATATAACTATATAATATCGGTATTATCATTATGTCCTTTTCACTGCTGCTATCAGATAAATCACTATCACTTCACAGCGTAAATCATCTGGGTAAAAATTGCACTGTTCTTAACACTTTAATAATAATTATTCATCATCTTTTCCGCCAACAAATATTTCTTGCAAACATTCTCCCATGGTTACTAACCAGGGGTGGCCTTTCCATAAGGCCAGAAGGGCGGGGCCCTCCCTATAAAAAATGTGGAACATTGGTTATCATGATTGTCCTTCAAATAACAATAGGCTTATATAAATCCAAACTTGGATGAACACAACTTATTTTATTTAAATAGTCAGTTTCTTATATCTGTATTGCACGGGCGTGAAGAACATGAAATTCCCACTCTTGCAAGCAGCCATGGGCCAGTCCACAACATCTAGCACAAAGACCCATTCTAAACATAAGGATTCATGGCCCAGGTTTTGTTTTTCAAGGACTTATAGTGGTCTTCCCTTAAGATGGGGTTGCCTTTCTGTGCTAATTTCCCTGGTTCTGTGACCTGGGCCTCCTATCTCTTTCTCTGTCTCTCACTTGGGTCGTCCTTTATCTTTTTCACTCTCTTTCACTTGGATCATATTTCTGGTTAAAAGTTCCTCTGGCACTGCATGCCTGACTCGCAGTAGGCTGCTTTCACACTAGAACGAAGCAATACAAAGACAAAAATGTGTATAATATGCAAAAATTATCTTGTAGGATTTGATGCTATTTGTTTCATTTGAAATACATTGCTTTGCAGCATACTTGTAAGACAGCGATAAGTATGTTTTTGTATTAATTTTCTAAGGATCTTCTTGTATGTTTTGTCGATACAGAATATCGTCGCACTTGTGTAAATGGGGCCTTACCCTTAGGGTTGTTATTGAAATGAGTAGCAGCTAGGAGGTAATAGATTCGGTTTCATATTTACACTTACAGCCCCTGGTGTGTTCCAAGGGGCAAATACAGCAATTTTTTTTTTTTTACATTAATTACACTAGTCAACAAATTTAAACATTTTTCTGCATCTGGTTTGTAAGTGGGTGGATTTATCTAATTTTGGGGTGTTGAATTCACTGGTAAAATCAGTTTTTCTCTATCACTTCACATTTCTTAGATACACAGCAGAATCAAAAATAGTATTGGTGAACATTGACAGAATTAAAACAAACCAGAAATGCCTATGCAGAACTTTAGAACTCAATACTATTTTATATGTATATATGGACATGTTGCCATTGAAAACATATTTTCAACTTTAATCTTCTTTGGTATGAGGAAAATGTGACAATGATGCCCTTTTTATGTTTGCTGTTTCATCACTCTTGCTAACAAGACCCCAGTAGTAGTCGCTAATCATCGAAGGATTTCAGTGGTGTACCATTGTAAGGATGTCTTGGTGAAAGCATTCACCCTGCTCATCACTGATTACTCCCAAATTATCTGGAAAAAATCAAGGTGGGAATGTAAAAACTGAATTTTAAGCGACATTCTACGCCCCATGTTCTTGCAGCTGTCTACCAGATCATTCACAATGGAAACGTAGTTATCACCTCTTCTGTTGCCTGAAAAGCCATTTCACAATTTCTTACAAAGAGGACCAAGCAGCTAATTCAATATTTGAGGGTTTGGTATCAAAGGTTGGATCTTCCATCAATTTTCTTATTTCTGGTCAGCTTTGCTTCACTCAATTTGGGAAACTTTCCTTTCAAATTATTGATAGCCCGACCTCCTTTATCCAGAGCTTTAACAAAGTTCTTCATAAGGCCCAACTTGAGATGAAGAGGAGGCAAAATGATTTTATCAGGGCAACCAATGGAATGTTTTTCACATTTTCCTTTCCAGTAACATATGATTTCCTTATAGGCCATTCTTCGACTATAAAGTGGTTCTTGGTGTCACAGCTGTCCCATAGACACAAAAAACAGCAGTATTCATGTCTACTGTCAAAAGAACAGTAAACAGCAAAATACGGAAAATAAACTATAAACAATAAAAAAACCTTAAAAACTCAAAAACCTTACATGCTAGAACATTTTGAAAGGATTCTATACACCAAAATACATAATAATAATTGATATATCACATCCCAGATGCAAAATGGTTGTTGACTAGTGTTATTTGCAAGTACCGGTAGTGAATTGTAAATAAACAATGAGATGCTATAGTGTATCCAATTATAGATTTTTTTTAAATCACAATATATGGACAGTGTTATCCTCTTTCCCCTTTCAAAATTATCACAACAATGTACCCAATGCTAAATAAAGAAAAACTTACATGTGAGGTATCTGCAGCCTATAGAAATGAAACTGTATGTGAGACTACAACAATAAGTGAATTTTTGTCGCTCATATGTAACAATAATTTGATAGATACATTTTCTGAGACGTATAAATTAGTGGAAATGTTCTTACCACTCCCGTGGGAACTGCAGAGTCGGAATGCTGTTTTAGTACATTGAAACATGTAAAAACTTATCTGCGAAATTAATGGGCCAAGACAGACTGAACGCATTGGCTGTTTTATCGGTGCATAAAGAACATATAATCAACATGGAGGATTTCCACCAGAAAGTAATTGAAAAATTTGCTAGCACTAAGAACAGGAGGGCAGATTACAAGAAATGAGTGAGTATTGTTATCAATCAAAATTTTCATGAAGTAGAATATTGGTATCTGTTTCACATGTTGTACTCTTAAGGGATTATGCATATGCAGTTAAAACTGAAGAGGAGTAAAGATTTTATATAGATAGCTAGAAGTTAGGCATGGACTCTGTAAATTGAATAAGTATTAATTAATTTGATACTTATGATTCTTAATTGCCAATTTCTTACAGCATATTCTTCACTAGCACAATTTTACATATATCGGCGGGGAGGGGGGTTGAAAATACTGCTCACTGGCCCACCTTTCTTTTGGGACCACTGGCTGCCCCTGGTTACTATCAAACAAAGAAATTGCAATGAAATGACAATCTGTTTCACTCACAAAAACGTCCCTTTCTGAAGGTATATTTGAAGATACAGAGTGCCTCAAAAATATGTAGGCCTATATTATTTCTTAAAATTTAATTCCGCTCTGATTGGCACTGACATTCAAGGCGGTGAGAAGCAGGAACTGAGTGAATCGAAAGGTGGCACATTAGAAGCCATTTCTGGCAAACAGCTTGTGACAGAAAGGTTTAAGATAGCCCACAGATGAATGTCACAAAGACTCAAATCTGGAGAGCTAGATAGTCTTAGTCCATGACTAATTATTCTCTCATCATCAAACATGGTACAGAGAGCAACCATTGAGTGATTTGCTGTATTGGCTGTTTCTCATTCTTCTTGAAAGTATACATTCTGTTTTTCTTCTTCAGTAAGCATACGAAAAAATGGGGTCAGTATTTCAGTCACATAACATTACTTGTTTATTATTCATAGTGAAATATTGGGCCTATGACTTGACAAGCACTAACCGCATACAACGCTCTTACATTTTCTTTATTTAAAAAGACTTTGTGTATAGGCCTGGTGTGATGGTTTCCAGAAGAAAAATTTCAATAATGAAAATTCTCTGTTCAATGGAAAATTCCACCACTGCAAACATTATAACTGTGGTCTTATAACCCTACTGCTCTGTGCCAAGAGCCAACTATTTAAGTGAATGAGTAAGTGAGTGAGTGAGTGAGGAGTGAGTGAGTGACTGAGTGAGTAACTTTTTTCACTTTAAGACCATGTTATACAATAAAGGCTTCGTCAAGAGAGAAATAACTTAATCTTATACTAAAAAATTACAAATTTAATTACAATTAAAAAAATGAAGGTAGAAGACATAATCACGCTAAAATGATTTAAATTGCATAGTTTAGTTTACATAGTTCAGTATACTGTTCTCTGGTTGCTAGCCAGATGAGTTATTAAAACCTCAAGTCATACAGCCAACTGTTTTGCTGGCTAGAGGAATGAAAAGCTTCTGGCGCTGAGAAGTTCTAGCAATTTGATGGTGCCACATTTGATTCACACTGTATAACAGTGAACGGTTATAGCCTGATGCAATTTGTGTTTTAAAAATACCATTAATACAAAAAATGTGACAATAGTGAATACAGAAAGATATATGATAAATATTGAGAAAATGTGTGTGTGTTTATTTGTAACAGTATATCAGTACAACCTAACATTAGTCAATAACTGTCTAAAATATTTTGCTTAAAATAAAACTGAAGCAAGAAATAAATAACTGAAAAAAGGAAACAAAACAGTTAGATCTATAAAGTATATTTTTCTATGAGGCTACTTTGTCTAAGTCTATTTGCATTTATCGACTTTTGATAATCCTGAAAAAAATTATAATCTACTTGGGCATTTAATTTTTCAATATATGAAGTAGTATTGAAAAAATATAAAACCCCTCAAATGCAAAGTTCTAGGGCCCAAAAAAATTCATTTGCTGCATATATTGAGTTCTGAAAAAATGCTGAAAATTAAGTTTACTTACTGAGCACTCTTAATAGAGTATAGCAAATCCCCTTGACTTCATTTACTAGTTACTTTGTTGTTGCTGTTGTTATTGTTATTATTATTATTATTATTATTATTATTATTATTATGTAGTCAAGTAACAACTAGTAACAATCAGAAAGGATATATGATAGATAGAAACAATAATTACAATATATATAACATTAAAGCTATCCTGTTATAAAGAACGAGTTAAACAATTTTAAACTATGAATTATATTTTCAGATGAGAAGTTTTGAAGATACAAGCCAAACTTCTGTTCAAGAACAACACCCTCTACAGAATATCCGTGCTGATTCGGGTTACAGAAGTCTAGAATATGCATCAAGTATTGAGCAACAGTTTGGTCTTCAGTCCTCCGGGGAAGTAGTGGAATACACTTCCCTAGATTTAGAAACTAGCAAGCTAGAAAATATTTTAGAGCACGAGAAAATAATGGTTGCAATGCCATCGTCCCCTACCACTTCCAACATTGAAACTTGGGATCGCTCTGCAAAAAGAAGTCACCGCACAGCTTCCAGAAAAAGGAGAGAATTTGGTGTCGGTGGGAGCCATCGTGCGCTAGTTCATGTTGTGTCTGATATAGATAATGCATGCCCTCCATATATAAAAAATTATGGCTCCATTTATGGACGTGATTATAGTGTAGACAAAAAGTCAGATGCCTTGTTCCGTGAATTCAGTCGTTGTGATTACTCCGCTAAAGTGAGACATCGACAGTTGGCCCAATCATATACTTATCCCCATGGAGAGAACAGTAAGAAATTAGTTGAGAAAGGGACTCATAGCAAAACTTTAAACATTCCTGAAGTGAGTACAGACAAAGTTGACATTCCCATTACAATGCAAGATGAAGAAAACAATGAATATAAAGATAAAATTTATCGACATGAAGAAAATGATGAAAATAATGGAGTTGATAGTAATGAAGTTGAAGATATTGGTGTTAATGAAGTTATCGATGATACCGATTATTATGAAATGTTTAAATTTCAAGAGAACAAGGATGGTGGAAAAGGAGGTGATGTTCATGTTAAAGAGGAAATAGAATTGCAAGAACAAAAATATAGAAATGGTAAAGCAGAAGAAGGAAGAGATCAAAAGGAGGAAGTAGAGGAGAAAGTCATTGTTCTTGAGAAGGTCTAATTCTAATTTTTTAACTACACATATTAAAACATAATCCATATCATTTTGGTGATAGGAACCAAATTATTTTTAAATTCTTCTTGTAAAGGCACATCTGCCTTAAAGTGAAAATTAGAAATCTGAAATTGGGTGCTGCACAAACAGTATATGCACAATTGTATTGGAATTGCATTTATATTGAATTATACTTCATTTAGTGGTGTAAATTATTGTTTGTATAATCTAAATCTGCTCAAAGAAATACAAGTTGTAAGAAATTACTTCAGACCATTCTCAAATTTAAAAATCTTAAGAGAATGTGCAAAAAAAAATTAACAAAGCTGAGAAAACTATTATAAGTAAGATTGATAAATTTAAAACATAGAACAAAAATAGATAAATAAATACATTTTTTGAGCTTCGAATAAGATTGGAGGTAGTTATATGTCCTCCCCTAATATAAGCTTTAAAATAACCCATAAAGTAAGTAAGACTGATCTATTCATTTGTTGATGAAGTGTACAGACACAGCTGTAGAAAGTAGATATAGTTGCAGATTGACTTCCAGTCTTGTACTGTATGGTTTTCACCAACGAGGCATTTTATTGCGCATTGAAAAAATGCAGGATATTTAAATCTTGCACAATGAGGTAATTTTGTTAATGTTTTGAACCTCAGGATAAGATTAAACTCTGCTAATTCCATATGAAAATTAAAAATAGTAGGGTACATATTTGATATCTGCCCAATCACTGCATTTAAAGGTATAGTTTTTTTAATGACTATTTTCTTAAAGAAATAACAGTATTCAGTAGAAGCCAAATAACCTATATAGTCATGTATTTAATCTTTTTTTTTAAGTAAAAGGATGTATATTCAAATTTAAGATTAATTAAAAATTTACTTTCAAAATTTAGAAAATTTGAAGCATATCATCAAGCTTCAGAATACAACAAACTAGAGATGTAACATTTGTTAGGTAGCAATACAATGTAGACAACAGTGGGCAGAACAGATGCATTCTGCACTTTCAGAATTATTAACAAATTGTAATCGTACATTTGAATGTAGTACTTAACTCTTTTAATGAGCAATCAATTCTTTAGGGATCATCTGCTAACTGAAAACTGTACAATGCTTGTTTGTTGGCCATCAATCCTTGTCATCTGTAATTCATTCCTACAGCCTTAGACTTGAGTTGCAGGGATAATTTGCATTAGTTTTATTTTTGCTCTACAGATTATTGGAGTTTTCAGTAATTCTCACTAAATGTCAGTTATTATAAAGTTCACAAAATTAAAAATGGGGTACAATTGTAGAAATTAGTAAAAAATATGAAAAATATATTCACCCTTTTCCTGCTGTGAGCTGATTCGCTCTTATTCCCGAAGTCAGCTGGAGAATGCCATTCTTGACCGGTGTAAAAGGTCAAGGGGTTTTAAGTGAAAAATATGTATAAATACGCCAATGTAGTATATTATTTGTTTATAATTTAAAAGAAACGATAGATTTATATCAACTTCAAAATATAGCATGAAAAACATTTTTTTAAATTTTGGTTTAAACATTTGGTATTCAAAATGCACAAGAAAAAAATGAAATGCTGTAAAATGAAGAATTCTTTGTCTAAAGCAATTAACACACATTGTTATGATAGATGTTTTGAATTTATTAAAAATACAGCCTTTAAAACAATAAGGTGCAAAGAGTAAAATAACCACACTTGAACAGCTTAAGTGAAGATTTGTCATGAAAGATCGTTCTGGAACATGTTCTTTTGAATTATACACATTAAAGTTTGTCACACTCTATTATATGCACCTTTTAAATATTAAGAACACTGTTAATGATAATGATAATATTTCATTAATTTATACTTAAAAAATGCAATTGTTAAACAAACTTATGCATGAGTCTGTGCATGGAAATATGTACACTAAAACTGTACATTAGTTTATTTTGCAAAATTTTGAAGGTCAGCATATTTTGTACATAAACGTTTGTCACATCTACACAGAACTACACCAGTTAATAACATAAACTGAGGGTATGGTCATGATTGTATTTTGGTTGTGAAAAGCTAACGGCTAACATTTCATATTACAAATCTGTCTGTGAATTCACAAAGGATTGAAGATTATAAGGGTTTGCATTCCATCACTATAGGATGTTACAAGCTGGTAACCACGTCCCCAGTACTAAAGAGGGTGGACTTGTGCAGGCCAATTCGCTCGTATCTGGCACTTAAACAAAAGATTGCTGCTCTACCACTTGGCTTTAAAAGGGTAAAACTAGCAAATAATTTCACGTGTGATTATGAAACTAACATGATTTGACCAATATACTGCATTTCTGGGGGGAATTAATGTTTATTAATGCAATAGTACTCAAAAACAACATTTAATATTCATGAATAATAAAAGGTTTCAATAGTAAATTTTTATACAAGTGACTTTACAATTTTCAAATAGTAGAAAACATTTTGAGTATGATTACATTGCATAAACTTTATTAGCAAGATGCCAACTTGTGGTTAAAGTTGTGCTAAAAGAGTTAAAACAAATTCAACAATGTATATCATGGTGCTTTCTCTTCTTCTGATTATGTCAAGTTTTATACCATTACATAATAAAGGTGTTACAAAGCAGTACTTTTATTTAAATATCTTATTGTATAAATACGTCTTGAAGCTTTAAGAAATGTTCAGATTAAAGCTGCTAAGACTGTTACATCTCTATTTTGATTCACAACTTAATAGAAAATCATTTCATAGAATACAATTGCGGACCAAATATATCATGAGATGCCTTGTCATATTAAAGAAAGGGATCCATTTGTTGAAGAAAAATCATTTTTGGCAGGTAAGAGTACAAGTTGTTTTTATCACGCCCCACTTCATACTAAGTAGAAAGAAGTATAATTTCCAAAACAAATTAGAATGGGGTAGAAATAAGCTTAAGTGTGGCATTTTTACAATTAGAAAATGAGAATTTGAAAATTTAAATTAAAATACAAAATTTATATTCATTCTTGTGTTTAGAAATAGATTGGGTTGTAGTGCAGATTCTCTTATCACCTTCGTGGATAGTTTGTACTGTGAATTTAGAATTGTATGGAACACTATTAGAAGTGTAAAATTTGTAGAAAATAGCAAAATGTGACAGCATTGGAATGATACAAAAACTTCATAATTTAACCTTATAGAATTAAAAAAAGTAACATAACTTCTATAAATGTCAAATAAATGATGAGGAATCACAAAATTACTGTTCTTCTCAATTGAAATTTTAAGAAGAGTTTTTATTAGGGACCAAAAGTTGCTAGAGGAAACTTTGCAGGAAAGCAACAAAATGGTTTAGGGGTGTATAAAAATGCAATTCTAGGTTTTGACAACTTGCATTTCCTGTTAGCTTTATTTACGTTCTGAACAAGGGAACTTGCTGCTAGATTATGTAAAAAGTGTTATTCTGCCAACAACATTTTTCTCAGAAAATGACAATTTATAATCTTAGTGTTAGTATGTAACATCTTCTATCATGGAGTACACAGTATATTAAAACAATTGGTATATATTGTTTTCTCTCCTAATTATAAATGTTGTTTCTAATGCTCAGAATTTTATACTTTTTCAAACCCATGTAGAAACTAAATAATAATAGGCTACTAACTTATTACTTTTGTTTCCCCACGCCAGGTCACTGAAAAAGAAAAAGAACATAAAAAGCAGTTTGGGAATATATTGGCAGCCAGGGATGTGCGGGCCAGGAGGGACAGGGGGACATGTCCCCCTGTGCCCTTCACCTGAAGCGCCCATTCTGCTCCTGACCCCTTATGACCCGGAAAAGTTATGGTATTTACTGGTATCTGTAACTAATTTACTGCATACAAAAAAATAAGGGTACAGTAAAACTGTTTTTAATGTTGTCAATATTATATAATATCTCTTTTCAAGTTAATTTTATTCTTTATCTTTGAAAAGTAGGGAAAGGCATATGCTGTAGACAGTTCAAAGCACGCCCGCACTGGAACACTGATAATAAAACTCTTAGCCCTTACTGCATTGTTGGTCAACTGCAGGTGGTTCGGCGGCTATTGAACTTGCATCAATGTAGCGGGTTGGCTATTGAAATCGAACATTTAAAATCTTTAATTTTCAAGCCGCACATTACTTCAGTATTTTTGTGCTACTAATGTTTACAAAAATTCTATCACCTTTACGTACAGTAAAATCACTATAAAGCATTATAAAAGAAAACAAAGACATATTGTCAAATGCCACCGAAAAATCGTTTCACAGGAAAATCGCCCAAATAGTAATTGTTGAAATATATATTCTTTTTTAAATCCTAGTTTTCCTTGTGGAGTGGGGAGAGGGGAGTCAAAACAGTCTCCTCTTAATCCCTTTGTCAGTGCAGTTGCAGATTGTTGACATGAACTGTTGTAATTAATTATATTGTGAGTTGCCAGTGAAAAGTGTTTTACATGTACCAGTTGTACTTTTATATTTTGGGGCTTTAAAAATTTGCCATGTGATAACATTTCATAATTTGTATAAGCTACCGTACTTAGATTTTATTGTGTAACAAATAGTTTAAGCCTATAAATCCAAAGGCCCTAGTTTTGATTCTTTGTTGGATGGAAGAAGTTACCAAATCTTTAACGTTGAATATTCCCAATCTCCCTTTTGTTTAGTTTATGACAGTGTGAATTACCATTTAAAAATAAAAAGTATTAAAATCCAACGATAATTAATAAGCTAAGTGTACTATAAGTGAACGAACATCATAAGCGAAACTTTTCACATGTACAGACCGCTCTAGTACAATACCTGTATGTAAGAACTGTGAAAGTGGTACCCTAAATTATGAACCTGAACGAAAGTTATTGAATATGAACTTGAGCATGATAAGATGCCTATAAAGTTAAAATTATTTTAATAGTTTCGTTTGTTGGTTAGTGAACGTTTCATAATTTTGGTACAGAAATATCAAGTAAGCCTACCGTTAAAGCTTTATCTTCGTTATCCTAGGGTGTTTTACAACCCATTGCCAGACCCCGCCCCCGGTATGGCACCCTCTTATGTCCTACTTCCACCGCCCTCGGGGAGGGCCCAGCATGGGCCTGATGGCAGCCAGAGCTGCTAATCTAAGTGGAATTTAGCCAACCATTTCAACATGTTTCTTTTTAAAATTTTACCTGTGAAATCAAATTCTTGAAGTCTAAATTTTAAGTGTCATTGCTAGGTTGTACTTGCACCTAACCGGCTAAGTAAAGAAATCAAGAAGGTAAAGGTATAGGGCCTATACTTTCTCATACCATGTCTCATAACATGTTGTTTCACTTGGAGCTATCTACAGATGAAACAAAGAGAGGTCATGTGATAGCTGGGTCTGCACTACAATAAACCATATGGTAAATATGTTAAACATTAATGTATTACAATATTTAGCAGAAGATTTGTAATGAATCAGGAAACAAAGCTGTGGATACCTGTACACACTCTACCATTAAGCAGTACCAGTATGATGAACTATTCAAACTCACAGAACTCCTTGTCTAGACCCCCTAAACGCCATCAGGGAATCTCTGGAAGTTTGGTCCTCATACAATGATTTTATAATACCGGTACCTATTTATATCTTTATATCTTTGAGATACAGTATGTTATGCTTCTAAATATCTTAATATAGGCCTAAGTCATAAAATCATACCTTCATTCAGGCCCTGATATAAGATACTTTGCACCCTGAGCAAAGCTTTGAATAACCACCCTTCTTATTTTTTTTTACTTCTACTTCCCACCCCCAAGTTATTGTTTTAGTGTTAAGTTTGGGTTTTACCCAAAAATCAACCTATTTTATAAATAATATGAGAGAAGATCGCACAATGTGCAAGTTAGTCCAGAGATCAGTTCTCGCTCGTGCAAAACTTTGTTAGTGATACTGTACGTTTTTGCAGTCAAGTACATGGTATCTTCCACATTCTTTATCACATAACAAGCACATACAGTCTGCACTGGGTTGGTGAAAATTCCTTGTGCGGCATACCTTAAAATGAAATCCGTGGACCGCGAAACAGGTCACCATGTGTCGCAACTCGTAGCAGGCTTTCTTCCAGTCATCACTGGTCATGGCGTCTGTGGTATCTCCGTCTTCTGGTGACTCCATCTTCTTCCTCCAGTGTTCAGCAATGGCATTCTCATAAACTGGTGTTGTTGGCAGTAATAACTGCAGTCTTAGATCTTCCAGCAGCATAGTTTCCCTGCTCAGCTCGTACACAAGTCGTGATGACGAGAACTTTGAGAGGCATAATGCACGTTTCAGGAACATAGTTTTCACCTTTTCTAAATCTTTTAGGTTGCTCATTGAGAGGTGCCGCCAGATGGAGTGAATCCCATGTGTGATGACAGGTATAATCTTTACTTTGAAGATTTCCATTGCTGTTTGCAGGGATACCTTCGATAGGTGTTTGATATTGTTCATACATCTAATCGAGGCTATCATTCTTTCTTTTATGTGACGTGTATATGTTGTTCCCTGAGACTGGAGCGTTATCCCCAAGTACTTGAAACTCTTCACTTTGGTCAGTGGTGTGCCGTCTAAATAAATAGTGTCTGCTTTTGCTTCTTTTCCTCCTCTCTTAAAGGTCATTTGTACGGTTTTGGTTCTGTTCAGTGCAAGATCGTTGTTTTTAGCCCACTCCACTAGTCGATTAAATGCTGCCTGCATTGAGTTAACTGACGATACTAAAACCATGTCGTCTGCGTATATGTACACCTTTATTCCTTCTGTTTGTATTTCCTGCATTACATCATATGTTGCAATGTTAAATAAGATTGGACTTAAAGGGTCTCCTTGGAGTACTCCTGTCGTCTGGTCTATTGGATCCGAGGTGGTGACTGTGTCATCGATCTGAATGCAATTGTTTGCAAGAATGTCCTTTATTAATTGTGTCAAGGAGTTCTCGTTCCCTATCATTTGTTCCAATTTGGTTAGGAGTTTCGTTCTGTTAATGCTATCGAACACTTTCTCATAATCTATAAATACAGCGTGGAGTTTTCCTCTTGGTTGTTCGAGTGCTTCCTGTATGTCTTTTTGCAGACATTCCACTGCCTGTATAGTTGAACGGTTCCTCCTGAAGCCAATTTTATTACTGCGAGTAATCCAGTCACTACTTAGGCTACACAACAAAAATTTAAAATCTTTTTCTAAAATAAAAGTACCGGTAAATATGGTACATTTTGGTGAAAAATGCAAGATTTCTATTGTAATTTCAGTTACAAAACAATTATCTAAATACTCTGAAAATATTTGTAATATGTAGGCCTAATGTAGTCAATCTTCAAAATTTTATAAAAAAAAATAATTATATTTGGTGATATGCTAAACTAAATTAAATTAAATTATGTTCATGAAAATATGAATTACAGGTAGGCTATAACTTATTAAAACAAATATTTTTAGAACGAAAAAAAGTATTGCCTTACTCATACTTCACAAAGAGAATCTAAAACTGAATCTAACATTTTTTCATGAATTCAAGTTTAATTATTTTAAATTCAATTTTCATAAAGTTTATTACACAGTCTTTTCCATGGATTTTCTCTTGGGATACAATATTTTGTTTCATATAATAGCCTACAATTATTATAACATTATTAAACAAATCCTTCAAAAATTTGCCTCCCTTTCTAGATTTGCTGCTCTGGGCAAATGCCCAGTTTGCTCATTCATAAATCAGGGCTTGCCTTTATTAAAGTTCTACTGTAACTTAAGTCCCTCTTGTAAATTAACTTTCAAGATGCTTAGACATAATTTTTTGTGAGTCTAATTTTGTGGCAATTTTTTCTTTTTTGTGCTGTGGTTAGTTTATCTGAACATAGAGCACATGAGATAGGGAAATTTTGCTTGCATTGGATTTCAGTGATTACAGCCAAGATATTAAAAACTTTTTAATATTCAGTAATAATGGGAGGTCTTTGTGGAAGGCATTGTGTTGAAATTTTTTAAACATTAATTTAAAATATTGCCTTTCTTTATAGCGGTAAGTCTATTCCCAATTTAAAACAATATTTTATTGCTGGAAAAATTATAAGAATTTTAACTAATTTGCTAGCCTTAACTCTCTGTAGGCTTCTTTTTAGGGATGAAAAATTATGACTAAATAGGCCCTAATCTATATATTTTTTTTAATTGTTAGTGTACTACAGTATGAGATATTTGGGGGGATTCCCTAAGTGTGTACATTTCTCACACTTATAACACTAGAAGACAAAAAAAGTTACAAAGTTCTCATCAATTTAATAAACTAAATGGTAGCAATAATATTAAAAATATAAATTACAAATTAAGATATGCCCGGAAAATGGGTTAGGCCTAATCCACATTTTTATAAAATAGAGAACAATAGTGTTTAATGAAAGAATGAGGCTAAAAAAATAGCTAAAGTTATCTTTGTTGTATATTGAGTTTGGTCTAGCATGTATACTTAACTTTCTATATAAACACCTGAACTAGTTTCAAAGTCATCATCATTCATATTTATCAGATGTAGTCCTCTGCCAGGTAAGCAAGCTCTGCTACCTTACTGGCAAATGATCTATAAAGGCCTGCCACGTCCCAAGCTTCACCTACAGCTGTCACTTGAAGCAGATTGGTTCCTGCTAGCCCCTCCTCCCTGCCTTGAACATGTGGTGTTTCCTACGATCTTTGTTGAATGCATGCATTCTTAGCAGGAAGAGGTTACCAGAAGATGTTCAGTGCGTCAAACTTCCACTTCCAGTTATGCTTATAGCTATTAAGATATTTTTTTTACAATAGTAACGCTAGATGATTTTGTTCAGAAAATGTTTGGTATTCCTTATAAATGTTCTTAAAAAAT
This sequence comes from Ectobius pallidus, assembly GCA_964059195.1. NCBI lineage: Eukaryota > Metazoa > Arthropoda > Insecta > Blattodea > Ectobiidae > Ectobius > Ectobius pallidus. The sequence continues at coordinate 50,948,711 of CAXKWD010000011.1, forward strand.
ACAACTAGCAAAAATTTATATTGACTCTTTCCCTATCATATTGGTCAGTGTGATGTAGCCAATTTAATTTGACATCATGTGTCTACAGGGTTGCCATATTACTGCAAAATCCCTAACCTCTGTTGGCAGGGCTTTATAGTTACCGTAAGCAAGCAGACTCCAAGGGGCCTGCCAGCTAGGTGTGGGTATGCTGCCATACCTGGCAGAGCTTCACAGTTATGGCGGTAAGAGTACGTATACATCTGATGAGAATGAATGATGAGGTCTTTGAAACTAGTTCAGGTATTTACATAGAAAGCAAAGTATAACTGCTAGACCCAACTCAGTATATATCTTATGTTAAGCAACTTCACTGTGTCAACTTCCGATATAATGTTGAATGATTTTTATTAATTTCTGTGAACATAAGCTTCAAGCATTAATTCTCATATTGAATCAATTTTTTTCTATATTAAAGCCCAAAACAAGACAAATAGCAGCAAGTAACTTATAGTGAAAAAAAAGTTGAGGGTTAACCAGTTTTTCCAATTATGTCTTCAGCTGTTTTGAAAGGAAGATTCGTACGTGATTGGTGGATGGGCTATTATATTCTTATCAAGAGTTTTTTTTTATTGGTATTTAGGCAAGTAAATCTTTATTTCGTCTTACAATTAATCTTATGCTTTATCCATCGTATGAAAGGACAATGTTCAGTGCACAAATTTACTTAATGGCTAAAAAAACTATTTACTACCACTTAGGGTTGCCAGCTATCCAGTATTTCCCGGGAAATCCCCTATTTTCACTTTCTTTGGACGAAAATCCCGGGTCCCATATTTTTCAAGATATATACCATATTTCCAGAATTCCCGCCAATCACTCTTAATTTTGTTTGGTATGTTATTTTCATAATGGCCATATTTGAAATATGATAGATAGTTAAAATAAGAGTGGAGTAGATCTGATAAAAGCAGATCTTCAGATTACTGTAAATTTTGATCACAGTTGTAAAGAATTTTTCACTTTTGTCAAAACTGACAAAGGTATACAGAAAGAGACATGATATGTTGTCAAAAACCAGCAAGCCAGCAATAATTTAAAAGATAACAATTTGTTAATCACTGAAATCTCTCAAGTGTTAAACCCCTGACCTGTTGTGTTTATTTTTTCAATTTTTGTATTGGCAGGAATATTTGTATTATTCATGTAGAGTGATATATAAAATTTTTAATAGAGAATATTAATACAGTACTATAAGTCACCATTAGTTACACTATGAGTAGTAAACTTTGAATCCCTTATTTTTGGCAGTTTTCCCTTATTTTCACCTCTGTTATACACTATATCCCTTATCTCCACTTAAAAGATTTTGCAACCCTACTACCGCTAGACTACTATTATAGATTCACTATTGCAAGCTAATTACAGTATAAGTTTTGAGTAATAATATATTTTGTTACAACTAGAAGCTTCTTTCGGGCTGTTTTGCCGTGGTCTGCTTAGAGTAATGTAACCAGATTTTTGTCCACTACTGTCCATACATCCATACATAGTGGTCGAAGTCAGGATATCAGAATCCTCAGGTCAGGATGTCAGGATGTCAGGATCCTCAGGTCAGAATGTCCACCGCAGCAGTGGACGAAATGTTTGGATGTATTACTCCAAGCAGACCACAGCAAAACAGCCCAAAAGAAGCTTCTAATTCTAATAATGTGGACCCCGGCCGTTAAAGCCTATGCTTATTCAAAATATATTTTGGTTAGACTACCATATTTTCTTTTACTTTATACCTTCTGGGGCTTATATTGGGGAATTATCGATTCTAGCACAAAATTGGCCATAGTGGAAAAATTTGGTCACTGTATTAGGCTCACACAGATCTGTATTTTCTAAATTTTCTAAAAAATGTTAACAAAAAGTGAAAAAGCTCAAATCTGTTAAATTTTTTATTGAACTGAAAGAAATAGTTTTATGTGTATCTTTAAACCCAAAATCCATTTTTCAAAAACTCAAGACAACCAGTACAAAGGCATTAACTTAGTTCAGCTTACATCTGTTAATACTTATAGGTCTTAGGAGGTCTAGAGAAAATTTTGGAGGAGTATGAATGATTCCTGTGATAGCTCAGTAGTAGAATGTTTGTTCAATTTTACACTAAATCATTAGTTCAATTCCTGGCATGGAATAGATTTTCTTCTAAAGGTGTTAAGGAAGATATCATCATTGAGATATTACTAAAAATGTTGTATTAATTATAGTATACCGTATGTTAATTTTGTTTTCTTCTGTATATACTTAAGTGTTATCCAAGCATTCTGTACCAGGCATGTACATTGGTACTGGTTCAAATTCATGGCTCAGATATTAAGAAGCTCTTACAGAAAATGTGATCCTTGAACAAGAATGACTGTCATTCATGTGAGTAATTTACAAATTTATTTCAAACCTATAATCTTTTTACGGTTATTTTACAAGAATACTACCAATACATGTTCTATAAGTAACATTATTACCCTGTGATTTTATGTAAGCTGTAAATAAAGCACTGTTTGTCTCATGATGATGTATATTGATATTTATTCGACGCCATATAAGTAATACAGATGTATTACATTGGCTGAGTCAAGATAGATACAGAATCTACAAATTTATGTATAAAATACATTAGTAAAGTTACAAAGAGAGATATGTGAATGAGATACAAAATATTCAAACTAAATATATCAGCTGTCCAAACAGTAAGTATACAAAAAATTCTATTTGTTAGATATGAATTAAATACACTAGTACAACACAATTGGACAAAAAATATACTGATGAAATATGAGCTGACAAAAATTATTTTTAAGTTATAATATAATTTGAAACAGAATGAAATGACATGTAATGAAATAAAATGAAATGTGATTAAATAAACAAATAGAACACTTCAGCTTTCTGTAAGATTCAAACCCAGAAACTCATCTGCATTAAGTGGCATGTATTCCATCAATAGTCTTTTTAACTTTATTCTTGAAAAATTTTCCTGTAATTTCCCCCCCACCCCCACAAGTTTGTTAAATAGAACACCACCCTAGTGGGAAATGCTTTGTAGGCTCTTGGTGAGTCTATGGTGTATTTGATGTGAAGATCTGGTGTCATGAGGGTGATAATCAGTTTCTTCTGAAGTACCGTAATTTATATGATCATAAACAAAGTTAACTGTTTCTGAGATGTATAGACACAAAACTGTCAGTATTTGTAAATCTTTGGATACATCTCTGCTAGGTGATGGGAGATGATGGGAGAAGACTTCCGAAACTAGTCATGCGTTTTATAAACTGTGACGTAAGTGGAGCATCAGTGTATGCAAAATTTATTCATTTTACTAATTTAATCTGTATCATTTCAAAACCTTATGCACAGATTCAGTTTCATTCTTATTCCCATTCTTAAATCTCAAAGATCCATTTTACCTCAGACTGGTTTCAACTTTGTTTTAAAGTTTTGTTATGCATTTATGTAGGGTGTTGAACTGGACATGAGTTTTGTAAAATAGTAATAAAACGTAGTCATGAGTGTTTAGTAGTTTTAAGTTATGATTGATCTATTGAGTATTATACCAGTGAATTTAGTACAAAAATTATGGTTTCTTCAAACCTGCTTCGAGATAACAACTTGCAAGATTAATCCTCCAGGTTATATCACGTTTACGTGTTTGAATTCCATCATGGTTTACTAATTCACAGCACTTTACAAGCGTGGTAAGACTTTACCCCTCAACCAGATTTAGGCCTACTGCTGTACTGAGTCAACCATGATTCGTTATTTATCTCCTACCCTTTAATATCCATTGTTAGACACTGACCTTTGGTGTGTCTTTAAATTGAACAGTTTGCATCAGCAGTCATTGCGGTGAGTTCGCAGTAAGTAAGTAAAACTAAATATCATGGCTTAGGCAAAGAATAATAGTCCTTCCTTTTGGTGTTATTTTGTAGCCTATGTTTTTACTCTCTAATGTTATGAAAATTATATTTACTTTTCCTTTTGTTTGAATAGGCTAATATTTTCATAGACCTATTTTTTTACATTGCAGGTTGCATATAAAAAGGACTGATTTTTCAATCAAGATGTTTCCCAAATCATTTATTGGTAACGTAGACGATGGAGAATATGTTACTTAGAATATGGATGGAATAGCCTACTCAAGAACAATTACATGACTGTTTAATTTCACAATATTCAGTAAACTATGCCTACTTTGTAATATTATTAATAATAAAGTTATTTTGTTCAAACTGAGCTTTTTCCAAGTAGCTTTCTTTCAAAACATGTTTTGTCCTCTGAGTTTTGTTAAAACGTGTATTGTCCAATTTTTTCCTTTTTTCCCCATACTTATTGTGCATAACTTTTGGAAAAGTATGTTCCAAATTAATCTAAAGGCTATCTAGTATCTGCAGAAGTTATTATTAAACAAAAAATATTAAAGATCTGTTCTTAATAAGTTTTTTGTGTTTCCTGTAAAAATATTTAAATGTGGAAAAACACCGTTCGAATTTTACCTCAACTATTCTTTAGGAAAATATTTATAGAATTCAATCTAGGAGAGCAGTGGTAATTCCAAAGGGTTCAAACAATTTAGCTCAAGTCCTGAGCTCTCAATAAACGTTAAATGACGAGTTTGTGCATGAATTTACTTACCGTTGAACATAAAGTAGACATCTGTACGAAAAAACACAGACTGGAAAAACCGATCGATGTAGAAAAGCCTGTAAAAGAATTATACATACGGTAATTCTGAAATCTGATCATAGGCCTACATCGCCGCTGACAAAATTGATTTCTTGCAATGTGATTTTACTTACCAAAATATTAATTTAATATTCGAGATTAGACCTGCTAACTGAACAAACAAACCACGAATAATCCTCTTGTTACGTGTTCGCAATTTAATGAAGTTGAAATCACATTTTAAACCGAACTTGAATTGTTCCGCGTGAATTTCTTCTTTTAAGTCACTTCACTGAAAAATCGACAGGTGCCGCGTTCGGCAGTCACATCAGGCGCACAGCAAACATTGCAAACTCATAGCTCGGTGTCGAAAAAAATTACTGCCATTAATATTTCTATTTTTATTACTTTTGAAAAGTTTATGAAATCACCATTATGTTTATGAACAAAATGATGAAGGTTTCATTTCATTTCAGTGTGGTTTTTGTTATTTTTTTTTGCCTTGAAAGTTGGCTTTGCTGTGAAAAAAGAAGAAGAAGAAGAAGACAGCAGACACTGCAAGGGATGATGGGATTTAACTGATGAAAGCAAATAGTTATTTTGCAGGTTAAGTAAATATAGAGTGTACTTTCGATAATGAGTTCCCAGCGTGGAAATTTACATAGAACTAGAGCTCAAAAACACCAAAATAGGACGGTCTTCAAAAACAACAAATATGACACAAGTGTTAAAACCAAACAGTTAAATAGCATTGAAATTGCCAATGTATGTGCTAAATGTAAGAATATTTTGGAATGGAAGATAAAATTTAAGAAATACAAGATGTTAAAATCGCCCAGTAAGTGTACAAAATGTGAACAAAAGACTGTGAAAAGCTCCTACCATATCTTATGTACATCTTGTGCAGATTCATTGAAAGTTTGCCCAAAGTGTGGGAAATCTGAAGAAATAATTGTAAAATGCACAGAAAACCAACAAAAATTAGACGCAGAACTTCAAAACATCATAAAGAGTCTTCCTGAAAGGAAAAGGAGGACGTTCCTTCGCTACGTTTCAAAAATGGACTCCCAGAAGAAAGGTACGGGAAAAAATAGTATTAGATCGACCCACTAGCCCCCCCCCATTAACTCACTAGAGTCCATCTGCTCTATCCTTTCACAAAGATTTAAGGAAGGGAAGAAAGTACTCACCATCTCTTTTGCACCAGTGCTGCCATAACATTCGACAAACTTGTTTATGGTCTTGAAGGAAGGGGGCGGACAGCAGAAACTGGAAGAATGTGCTACACCTTGGCTCTCATTCCTCTCCGCTATGTGTTGCCATGGTGATGGCCCGCTTCCCCTAGCTGCTTGCTGCTAAAGGCTGGCTGCAACCTTACCCTCCGAACTGCATGTTATACTGCGCTGTGTGCTATTAATTGTAATTAAAGTACACCAAAACAGCTCTTTTCACAATTATAATAAAGGACCCTTGCACCAAAACTGTTATTTCTCATGTATTAAAGCTCTTTAAACTCAAATAGATGAATTTTCCCTTCACCGCTTAGCAGTCAATTGTGGCTGCTACCTATGGTGCTAGTGGTCCTGAGTTCAAATACTGATCAATGTGTAAAACTAATGGTTAGGAATAGGTCCCAAATAGGTAGGAAGGGCGACAAGGAGATGAGAGAAAGGGAGGAAGGAGGAGGAAAAGGAAGACAAGAAAGGAGAAATAAGTTACCGGTATTTAATTTTTTCTCTGTTTCACCTTCTGCCTACTAGATGGAGTTGCACAGCGTTCCTAGCAGTTCACATCCTGCCACCAGGTGGGTCCTGTTAGTGAGTATGAGTGGGGAGCTAGGGTGTAGGAGATTCTTTTGTTTTTTCTGCATAAACATAAAATGAAGCAGTGGGTAGTTGCAGTCTTCCGCTTGCTCTTCCGCAGTGGTGGATGCAGGGAGGGATTGGGGGATATCCCCCCTCCCGAAATTTGAAAAAAAGGCTATAGCCTATATGCACTCTAAATGGCCAGTTTTATAAACTAATTATATAGACCTATGTAAGTTAATTTTTTTTAGTACCGTATTCTTTCTACCTATTCAAATCCCCCTTCCCCCCCCCGAAAAAAATTCTGCATCCGCCACTGCTCTTCCACAGTATCTTCTTCGTCTTCACTTTCAGATTCATCTAAATTAATACCAAATCTTTCCAGTATCTTGTCTGTTAATTTAACACTAAAGTGGTTCAAATCATACCTGTCGGAAAGATCTCGAAAGGTAAAAATAAATGGAAATGAATCTAACTTGGGGGTTGTTAAAAATGGAGTAACTTACCTCAGGAATCGATACTGGGACCTTAGTTCTTTTTAATTTTCATCAATGACTTGCCATATAACTTAAGTTACAAATCAAAGGTTTTGCTTTTTGCAGATGATACTAGTGTACTTGTAACAGGAAAGTAACAAGAACATTTATCCAGAGTAGCTACAAAGGCTTTTCATGAATTAATTACATGGTTTCTAGCTAATAAAATTACACTTAATATTGAAAAGACCCACTTTATTCAATTTAGAACAAAACATAGATGTATCTCAAACCTTATATTTAATTACCAAACACAAATCATAGAAGAAATTAGCAACATAAAATTCTTAGAACTACAAATTGACCAAAATCTTGACTGGAAGACACACATTGAAATGATAAGTCCAAAACTGAGTTCAGCGTGTTTCACTTGAAGAGTTTTGAATGATATATTACAACAGGATGCTTTACTCATGGTATATTTTGCATATTATCTTCACTCTGTGATGAGATATGGAATCATATTCTGGGACAACTCTTCCCATAGGGAGAAAATATTTACCGTAGGTTACAAGAACGTGCAGTAAGAATAATATGTGGAATGAAAAAAAAAAAAAAAGATAATCTTGTAAACTGCAATTTGGAAAATTAAAAGTCCTCACTCTTACAGGGGAAGTATATATACTCGGTAATGTGTTGTATGATAGATAATATTGATAAATTTCAAACTAATTACAGCTTACATGGACATGCAACTAGAAATATGAATGATTTACATATACCAGCCTATTCCTTAAAACTATTTCTGCAATACAGATTTACAATAAGCTCCCAAGAAACATTAAATTATTGTGTATTAAAAGCAAATGCAAATATTTCAAAACATCTCTCAAGGAATTTTTAATAACTCACACCTTCTACAATATGAGTGAATATTTCCAGCTTGAATATGTTTGGCAGCTTACAGTTTTGTATATTGTTGTCCATAACAATGAATCATCCCTTACCCAGTGAAACTTTAAGTGGGGTATTGTTGTCACCAGGTGGTTCATCGCATATCCACACCTTCTTCTTTGTGTGATTCACATTTACCCATGTTTCATCTATGTATATGATGGGATGGCCAGTAGTTCGCAAATCCTTAATTTTCCTGAGGAAATTAAATCTTGGGAAAAAATAGTTCTAGGTCACGCACTAGGCTCCTCCCATCAGTTCTCTAACAGGACCCACCTGGGAAGGAGGGGTTTAGCATGGGGAGTAATGAGACATCTAGGAGGTGAAATTTGAACTTCTAGCAATGCCATCTGTTATGCAAGAGGTAAAACTAAGGAAAATTAAATGATTTATTTTTCCTTTATTCTCCTCTTCTTTTCCTTTCCCTCCCTCCCTTTCACCTTCTCTTCAGCCTACCTACCTATTTGGGACCTATTCCTAATTGTAAATTTTACGCATTGACAGGTATATGAACCTGGGACCACTAGCATCATAGCAAGCAGCCTTAACCACTATGTCACGCGTGATTGCTGAGCGACGAAAAGAAAATTCATCTATTTAAGTTTAAAGAGCTTTAATACATGAAAAATGGCGTTTTGGTGCAAGGGATTTTTTGTGAATTATGAAATAACTGTGAAATATTATGTTGGCTCTTAAAAAAGCCATTTTGGTGCAAGGGTCGTTTTCACTGTATTAATTAAATCGTCTTGAGGGTGACACACCATTCAAGTCTAAAACCGTTTATGTGGATGATCATTTTCATAACAAGAAGTAGGCGGCACATGTGCAAGGCTCGGAAAGTAGAGGAAGCGAGCTGACGGGCGAGTGTCGGCAGAGCTTTGCTGCTGCACGACCTGAAACTATCTTTTGCTTAAGTCTTTTAAAAACACCATCAGACCCTTCCATTAAATATTTACAGGACTCTTTGTTTTCATGATAATGAAATTTTAAAGTTTTCAGAATTTCCATCAAAGCCCATTTACTTCCTTGAAATATATCAGCTTTGTTTAAAGACTCCCTTATGTCATTTAAACTAGGAATGAAGTGAGTCTTTTACAGAGAGTACACCATTGTTCTTATGGCTGAAGTTGTGAATGCATTGACAACTGTTTTAGTAGGAGGTCTCTCTTTCCCAGGGGTTCTTAATATTGTTCCGGTGGCATCGCAACTCTTCTTTTCGTTAGTATCCCAAAAACTGTGCAGGGGGATACTCCAGTAGCAGCAGCTGTTCTTCCTGTGATATTCTATATCTGTATCTGTATCTGGTACCCTATGATCCCCAGGTGGGGCGAAGGGGCCTCCAAGCGGAGGTTTCATTACCTATACTAATTTTGATATGCTTATTTTCCGAGAGAGGGTAGAGGGACAGGTGGTAAGCCCATCGCCTCGTAACCCCCCTCTGGAAACTAAGTATTTCTTGGACGTGAAAGGGCCGAGAAATTTTGTCCAGAGGCTCTAATTTAGGCTTGGAGTTCTTTTACGTGCCGTAAATCTACGACACGGGACCCCCAGCTTAAAGTCCCTCCCGGAGGACTCCGTGCCCAGGATTTTTACGTCCTGAAAAATCCATCGACCGCGGCCGGGTTTGATCCCGCGCCCTGCGGATCTAGAGGCGGGCACGCTACCTCTAGACCACCGCGGCCGACTTCTTGTGATATTGGCGAAAAATATTGTTGACCGTCCTTCTTTTAGAGAATTGCATTCTTCTGAGCAGAAGTTATGTAGGCCTGTATTGAGAACCGTTTCTCTGTCATCTGACTGAAGAGTTTTGCCTTGTTACCACACACCAGATAGATAAATCAGAAATGGAAATGATTGCCCCGACATGAAATAAAAGATATGTAGAATGTAAACATCCCTGGTCCATGATGATTATAGAGCTTAATTTAAAGATAAGAAATACTTTTTGGCAAGATCACAATTCAATCTTACACCAGTAACAAACTAAACTAGAAAGAAGAAATACTCCTGAAAACAACCTGGCAACAGGGTGGTTGTACAATTAACTTGAGGATTTCACATTGGTTACAGTAGGGGGTAGTTCTTGACCATCTCCATCTCTTTCTTCCTGTTTGTGACAGGATAGAGCAGACAGACTTTAACGGGACCTGCCTGGGAAGTAGGGGTTTAGGGTGGGGAGTAACTATGAACAGTAAGACATCTAAAGTCCTTTTCACATCGTGAAGGCACTACAGCTCTTATGGAGAATCCATAAGAGCGTTGCCAGATGTGTCTATTTTCACAATATGACGGAAGTAAAATAAAAACATGCATTTCTGTATGAAATTTTATGAAGAACATGATGGTAGACTTGAAAAGCTTATATTTTTGTTTCCTTTTGAATGAATAATAAAAATTGGGATTTTTTGTTTAATCGAAAATTTAAACATAGCCTATTTTTCGTTCCGAACTGTAAAACATATAGTAAAATTGAAACAGTTGCGACGAAAAAAATCTCAATTATTCGTTTGTCCTTATGGGCAATGCTGATTCTTAGAATTTACCAATAATTTAAAAATTGTGATTACAAAAAAATAAATTGTTAGACAAGGTGAGAATATTTTTCATTTTTGCACTGAAAAATGTCGTCGCTGGCTAAATTTCATTCTACAGGTCCGCTTAAAAACTTCCAGCAACAAAGTTGTAGGGAAAAGTGTGAAGTTATTTTTAGTCATCATTCAAAAGTCCCCCGAACAATATTAGCCGTGTATCCTTAGTTGTTTTCTCTGGCAAACGGCGCGCGAAGTAGAAAGACGTAATCTCACGGTAAGGTTTGGCCTGTGAGCTGTAATTTTCTGTTCATTTGGCTTTGTGAGTTGTAATATCCCGCTTCCCTTCACACCAACCATACCTTCTTCTTCTTCTTCTTCTTCTTCTGATTATTATTATTATATTATTATCATTGCTATTACTATTATTTAACCCATTATTCGAAATTCCATTTGCCTACAGCATATCAAGGGTCATGTAACCGCTGTATTATCTATCTGCATCTGCTGACTTCATTCTTAGATGGCAGGATTTGGGACTTGTTGTCAAATTGCCCCCTTCCCGTGGTCATTACTGATGTTTCTTACCGGAGTCGCTACTTTTTATCAAGTAGTAATCAGTCGTCCTTTGGAGGCTAATTAGTGATTTCAGAAACATTTAGGAGATACCGGGTATCGAACCTGAACCTGTATATCAGTAGTCAGCAAGTCAACCATTTGCTTATTATCATTATATTAGCCTTTAATATTTTTATCACTTAACATTCTGGTTCACTGACAAACGAAAACTGAAAACATCCAATGCGGAGTCGAACTATTGCCACCTGAACTAATAAATTACAGTAGTCATCTCTTAACTCACAACATGTTGAGTTCAAGAAAACCTTATTTCGCTGCTTGTTAATTTCTTATGCTCTGTAAGCATTTCTTTATGGATGTATCTTTTATGTACAGTTTGAGCTGTTAAGATGTCAGTGTTTTTCAGTCGACTAATAGGTTTGAATGATCACTAAAGACATGCATTCAGGCTCTTTCAAATGACAAACTTGCAAAATGTAAGAGAGAGAAAAAAACACTACAAATATGCAGAATTCAAACTTAGATGTTTCTTTTTCTAGTGGCACAATACACTTTCCATACGGTGGGCATTGCGATTTACTTACACTACATAGCTCACCGTAGATTATGGTAATCGACAAAGAAACTGTGTACTGTAATGATAATTATTAATTAGAATAATTTAGACCTAGACCTAAAATGAACTGAAGTTAGCTATTGTACTGCATTCTTCTATAATAATTTTAGTCTCAGGACAGAATCTTTGAGGGAAAAGATCATAAAACATTGTATTGAAATCTGCTGGTGTTTGTTCTAAGATTTAGCTTTAGATCTGTACATAAGAGTTGGGGGGTTTGGAATTTCAGAGTGACAATGTAAGGAATTCTCAAATAGAAAAATTACAAACAGTCAGGTCTATTTCGGGATATGGTAAGATGAGGAAAACCAAACTCTTAAGAAGTAACATTTTATAAAAGGCAGTATTATGCGATTTAATATGCAAAATGCACTGAAACTAGGCAAATTAACGCAATATGCAAGATTAACTTCAAAATATGCTTTATTAAGTTTAAAACACCAAAAAAACTTGCATTATGCAGAAAATTGTCCCTGAAAAAGGCCTAAACATGCACGGAAGAAGTCTACTTATTTGGAATCAGTAAGCCATGACATGGATATTTAGCAAGTTTGAGAACTGTAACATGCTTATAATATTTTTAAAAATTAAAAAAAAAACATGCATTTGAATGGAAATCCTGTCTTTAAATGTTCACACTATCCTGTGTATGTCAGTACTGTCAGCAGTCAAGTAAATGATTGCTACAGGGTGGTGTTATTTCACAGAATTATACTCTGCTACGTGAACTACACAAGCTTATTTTATTCACTGAATTAAAATAAAATATTACAACGCATAAAGCTAAATGAACAGAAAATTACAGCTCACCGGCCAAACCTTACAGTGAGATTACGTCTTTCTACTTTGCGCGCCGTTCACCAGAGAAAACAACTAAGGATACATGGCTAATATTGTTCGGGGGACTTTTGAATGATGACTAAAAATAACTTCACACTTTTCCCTACAACTTTGTTGCTGGAAGTTTTTAAGTGGACTTGTAGAATGAAATTTAGCCAGCGATGACATTTTTCAGTGCAAAAATGAAAAATATTCTCACCTTGTCCCACAATTTATTTTTTTGTAATCACAATTTTTAAAACATTGGTAAATTCTAAGAATCAGCATTGCCTATAAGGACAAACGAATAATTGAGATTTTTTTCCGTCGCAATTGTTTCAATTTTACTATATGTTTTACAGTTCGGAACGAAAAATGTGTTTAAATTTTTGATTAAACAAAAATTCCCAATTTTTATTGTTTATTCAAAAGGAAACAAAAATATAAGCTTTTCAAGTCTACCATCATGTTCTTCAAAAAATTTCATACAGAAATGCATGTTTTTATTTCACTTTGGTCATATTGTGAAAATAGACATATCTGGCAACATCTCACTCGCGCGTGCTTGATTCTCCCATATGAATAACATGGGCCAAAAGAGCCCATTGTGCCTTCACGATGTGAAAACCACTATAGCAGCCGTCATTTGAAGAACTATCAGTACTAGCAACACCATCTAATAGCAAAAAGGTGAAGTGCTGAAAAAATTAAATAATTTATTTCTCCTTCCTTCTCTTCTTGTCTTCCTCTTTATCCTCTTGGCAAATGGGACAAAATTGTGGCAACTTGGCT